>PVIC010003263.1:30939-70307 GCA_004025085.1 Thryonomys swinderianus
CAAGCCTCGAACTCAGCAATCCTCCTGTCTCTGCCTCCCAAGTGCTGGGATTACAGGTGTGAGCCACCACACCTGGCACTGTGGTATGTGGTGCTGACTGCTGGTGGGTGTGAGTCACCACACCCAGCATTGTATGTGGTTACCGGGGATTGAACTCAGGACCTTGCGCTTGTGAGGCAGGCACTGGAACCACTGAGCTAACCCTCCGGCCCATTATGGCCATTACTTTTATGACCATTATTTCTTTACCCTTTATTACTCAAGCCTCCACCACATCTCCCTTTGAATATTTTCTATTTCACAGTATCCATCTAGAACTCATTAGCATCTTCAGTTTCTCATACCAGAGAACAGATACAATATTTACATACCTAAGACCTATTTATTTCACTTATGAGTATGTCTTGAAAATATGTTGAGTATAAATGACTCTGAGTATAAATGACTTTGAATATAAATGATACTGTTGTCATGACTTGGAGTATAAATGACTCAAACATATCATTCTTCAAGGTAGAGTAATATTCCATTTTATAGAAAAACACATCTTCTTTATCCAGTCTCCAGCTGATGGGCATTTGGGTTGCTTCCAAGATTTAGCTACCACAAATTGAGCTGCAATGAATACGGATGCACATATGTCACTATGATATGATTATTTTAATTCTTTTGTGTATATTCCTAGCAGGGCAATATCTGCCTCTAAATTTTAAAAAGGGCTGGGGGTGTGGCTCAGGAGTAAAGCACTTGCTTAGCATTCAGGAGGCCTTAAAATCATTATACTCTTTGGATAGAAATGGTTCAATATTAAAATCACCATGTGGTTTGGGTGGAAATCATTATTAGTGTGGAGTAAAATATTTACAACACGTTACATCCTTTTTCAACTATTCAAATTTATCAGTGAAATAGTTTAGCTATCAACAGTGTGAGATGAGATATACATTTTAAAATTCTTTTACAGACTAAAGGACTAAATACCAGTGACCAGTTATTTTAGAGACAGACAACAGTCCTTTTCAGCAGACTGACTTAACTGTACTTACTCTGAGACCAGGCCATCTGAGCTGAAATATGTTCTTCTTTTCCTATTGGATTGAGCTTTTTTTGTTTTGTTTGGATACTGGAGAGATTAAACCCAGGTCCTCATGCATGCTTAGACAAGCTCTCCACCACTAAGCTGCACCCCCAGCCCTTTTTACTGTTTTATTTTGAGGCAGAAACCCAGGTCTTGAGACTGGGGTCCATCTGCCTCCACTTCCTGAGTAGCTGGCATTACCGCTATAACACTCATGCTCTCAGCATCCTTTCTTTTTTATTATATTATATATTTTATTACAACAAGAATGTAATTTACCTATAGAGGTGCATGTTTGCATAACCTGAACACATTTATAATCAGGACCATATGGAAAACAGAATAGCACCAGTGTCCCAGAAATCCCTCTCATGCTCTGTTAAATTTCTTAGTCTCTCCACTACTGACCCCACATCTCTAACATGGGGTAATCGTCTGATCTGTCAGAGCTGTTTAGAGGATTGGATTTGCAGGAATGTTTAGATTTGTTTTGAGGATTGTGGTCTAATGGTGTCTGTGCATGATGAGTGCTGTGCAGATGTTCACTGTTGTCATGATTCCCGATGGCCACCAAACCACATTGTTTCTCTTCAACCCAGACGAGCCACCTTCAGATTTCCAGGATGCTGGATGGTCCTTGAGACCATCACAGCACAGTCAAGAACTTGATGACCCTCCGATAAATTACACATCAAACCCAACATGGAACATGCTGACTTTATTAGCTGCATGAGATTCCACTGCCTTCAAGGGACCCACATGTTGTCATGGGACTATTAGGGATGAAGGAGCTAAGGATGGAAGTTCTGCTCTCCCCAATATTTACCACAGAGGACACCTTTATCTCTAGCCGAGTTGGTGGCTCTTGGCAGACCTCTCCAAGCCTGTCCCTGAGTGCTGGACCTTGAGGAGGTGACTGGTTTTGAGCCAGGATATTGATCATGCACATAGCACAGAGCAAGACTCATGAGGAAGATCAGAAACTTCCTTTCCTTTACTGATCTCTCCATCCCCTAAACTACCTCTACACCTGAGCACCCACACCTAGCAGGCTTGCTGACAGTGCAGAGCTCCCCAGCAGGGTTGGCCAAAGTCTTGAGCCTCTTTGTCACCTGGCCTCACTTGGGCCCGCAGTTTCTATTTACTCTAGGAGGATGGTTCTCAGTGGCCCATCTTTAGGCCTGTCCACTTCCCCCAAAATCCTGAACTCTGTTCTCAGCTACCTTCATCTCCTTGTGGTGGCTTTTATCTTGGGGTTCCGTGGCCCTAACTCCTTGTGAATCCAGGGTCTGAACCATATCTCTGGAACTCCAGCTGCTTGGGAACAGAGCCAAGGTGGTCAGGGAGGGAGGGGAAGCGAGTACCACAAACAAGTCCCTGTACCTCCAGGGGACACAGAGGTGAGGCCAGGGGTGACAGGAGCCCCTCAGGCTGCTCCTTTTCCAAGGATGTCTTCAAGGTTTTGTCTACCGCCACAGCCAGGTGAGGTACCCTGGAAGAGGAACTCCTGTGCTTTGGTGTACACCTGTTCAAGTCACCATAAAGTAGGTTCTGGAAAGTGGAGAAAGATGATGAAAATGCTGTGGGGAGCCCCTCGGCCAGGCCTGGAGTTAATCTATTCTGATCTCGAGGATGGAACTCCTCCCCCTACACCTCAGGGTCCTTGCCCCAGTGTGGGGTTTGGGATCACAGTTGATTGAGTCTCTGTTACCACAATGTCCAAACGATCCTGTCATGATGATTCAGAGCATCAAGGAGGACAGCAGAAGTCACTGCTGTTCTGGGGCCGCTGAGGTTCTGGGCCAGGTGCCACATTCACAAGTTGGGAGTGGGGAGTGTGTGGCCTGTCTTCAGGGAAGCCCCTGAAGACCCCTCCTCACTTCTTACCTGTGCAAGAGGCAGTTGGCCCAGGGGCAGCCTGGGTCTTGGACTCTGAGTTACAGAAGCAGTAGGAAACAAGGCCAGGTCATTGGAGGCAGCCCCTCCTAGGATGTAGCCAGCGTGGCTCTGTGGTCTGGACTGCTGAAGCAGCTGCAGGATGTGGCTGAGATCTGATGACATGCGAGACTCCAGCCTGCAGTTAGGGACAGTTATCTAGGAGCAGCATTGGCCTCGAAGGCAGCTCTTAGCTGTGTAGCCTGTACACTGTACCTGCCCAGTGCAGTGGCAGCCCAGGACCAACCTGGGTTATATAGCTACCTTCCTCACTGGGATCCACAGCCTCTGTCCAAATTCCCCTTAACATATCCCTAACGCTGGTAATACCAGTGTCCAGGCATGGAGCCCACAACATTCATGCTTCCAGTACACTTTGACATGATTACTCTAATTGTCCACTGCACAAAAGGGTAAAACTGAGGCTCAAAGCTGTTAACTAACTTTTCTATTCTCTTGTTGGCGCATTATAGAGCCATAATTTGAGCCCAAGACTATGTAGCTGGTCCTAAACTGTCTCTGCAAACACAGCTCTGCTCCCAGCCCTTTGCAAGGCTCTGAGATTTAGCTCTGAACTTGGGTGTGCCTTTCCCCACGAAGCTTCCTTGGCATTCCAGGATTTGCTGGTAGAAGCCAGACAAAGAATTGTGCTTAGTGACACAGGCGTGAAGAAAGTCTGTCACTATATGGACTCCAATTCTAAAACCCACCTAACACCCAGCAATTTCCCCAGAGCACCAGGAGAGGGCGCCCGTGCCCAGCCTACTTCAAGGCCTGCCCTTTGCAGTTTCCTCCCGCCTTGCCCGAGGGAGCCCTCCTCACCTGTCCACCTGGGCCTGGAGCTGCTCTAGCCTGGAGCCTAGCTCCTGAGGCCAGCGGTCTGGCCCTTGCTGCAGGTTTGGTGGTCTGTTCCTTGGAGGCATTTGCTGCAGCAACTCAGGCCAGAGGCCAGATGCATCTGAGATGCTCAAGGACGGCGCTGCACCTGCAGGAAGGAAAAGGATCCTTCTGTTCCATGCAGCTGGTGCTACAGACCTATTCCTTCTCTGCAGAGCTTCTGCTGTCCCCTTACCTGCCATGGAAAGCAGTGTGGGGAGCAGCTCTCCTTACCTGGGTGCCCTGGAACATGAGGTCTTGCTGCTAGGGAGGTCTGCCTTCTAGGACCCATGAGGCTGTAGCCCTGGAAAGAAGCTGGAGATCCAGTTTATAAGGGGAGGGCTGTTAGGATGGGAATTTCCAGTTTAATTGCACAGGGACTTGCAGTTTAGAGGGTTACATAGTGCTTTACATATGCCTTATGCCATGGAACCTCAAGGGCCTGGCCAACCCCTGGCAGCAGCACCCAGCCTTCAGCGAGCCCTGGTTGTCTGGCTCTGAAGCCACAGGACATAGTGCTCGGAGACCAGGCAGAAAAAGAGGAGGACAGGGAGGAAATCCTTCTTATTTATTTAAGGGCTTGGGGACCTCTCTCCCCAGAAAAAGCAGGGTGGAGAAGACCAGGAAAGAGCAGAAGACTGGGCAGGGGCTGGCTGTGCTCACCTGACTTGTCTCCAGGGAAGAAGCCTTGGTGGTCTTGTCGGCTGGCGGCCTGTGGGGGTGGTGACTGGAGACCCCCGTCTGCCTTGTAGGGAACAAGAGCATCAAGTAAGAGAACACAGCTGGGACAGAGCTCCTTGTCCCCCACTTCCCTGCTCCCCCTCTGTGGCCCCTGTCATAATCAGGTGAGGAAATGGTATCAGCGAGTGGGCATGCGCCCTAGTGAAGCTCTGGGAAGCTTCCTGTCGGCTCTTCCCTATGTGGGTATCCAGATAAGTGAACAGAGGTCTGGAGATGATGATTTTATTGGCAGCAGCAGGGAAACACTCACTGAGGTCACAGCAGAGGCTTCCCTCCCATTGCCTCTTTCCTGAATCTTCCCTCCATGTGGGCCCATGAGGAATATCCTCTGAGGTGACCAAGTACACGACCCCAATCCACTTGAGGTGTCCTCAGCAGTGTCCTTGGCTACCACCCTCCTGACACTATGAAACTTGGGAGGCATCTTGGGGTTGCGGGTGACCCAGGCCATGGGGTCATATCCCTCCTGCTCTGTTGTCCTGCCATTGAGAACTCAGGCCACCTGGTGGCTCCCAGAGACTGGGTCCAATAAGGCAGGGTCCTTACTGGTTGTCTCGTGTGCAGGCCAGGTGAGAAGGGAGAGCCTGGGAAAGGGGACAACGGCAGAGGAGCCATCACCCACCCAGCCCACTGGCTCAGACTCACGTCCCGCAGGTTGAAGGTGACCTCCAGCTTACTCCAGAAGCTGTCCGCGAAGGCAGGGTACATGTCCAACACCTCCAGCAGGTCTGCCCGCTGGATCTTGTGCAGGTCACAGTAGGTCAGGGCCCGTACGTCCGCATTGGACTTGCCCGGCTGGGCATGGAGGGTGACAGGTTCCCCGAAGATATCATTCTTCCCTGCCAGCCAGAGGGTTGGGTTCCCTCCAGGGTCTGGCTCCAAGCTCCCTTCTGAGGAGCCTCCCTGAGAGTTCTTTGAATGGGATCCTCTGTGCATGGATCCTGTTGGACTTGGGCCTGTGCTTAGGACCAGGGGCTGGATATGGAGTCGGATGTGCAGACTGTCTGGGAGGAGGATGATGAGGGAAAGTCCTGCCTCTGTGCTTTAGGCTGTACTGAGGTCTCCTCAGAACTGCTCCTGTCCCGGGCTTGTAGGTCCCCTCACTGTCTCCAACACCCTCAGAACCACTCTCCCTGCCTCAGAATCCACCTTTTGTTCCCCGTGTTCTTTGACATTGCCCCTACTCCTGTCCAGGGGACAGGAAGTAGTAAGGAGCGCCAAAGGACCTCTTCCCAGTCTTTCCTGCTCCTTTCAAGAGGCTAGTGTTGTGGAACAAGGTACAGAGGACCTCTCAGCACCTTCAAGGATTCTGAGGCTTCTGGTTCTTTATCTTCTTTCTCCTCATTGTGGGGTTCAGGAAGCAAAATGGCCCTAGCAGAGGAAGTTGCTTCCCCTTCCTAAACTCCAATTTCTTCATCTCTAAAATGGGTATAGCCACGTATTCCCTGGGCTTTCAAGAAAGTGCCCCAAAAGCAAGAGGCACCAGACTAAGTCAATGAAAGATATTAGAAAGGTTGGAGGCCACAGGCTGAACAAGTGGGGGGCACGGCAAGGATATTGAGCCTTGTCTATGCCAAGTGCTGTGCTGGTTATAGGCTGGCTATGTTACAGCTTGTATCTAGTTTTCCTCTCAAAGCCTCATGCGCCCAAAGGTAAGGCTTTTGGAAAAGACTGGATCATGGGTATGTGATGCTAGTTCATGAGTGTGTGATAATGGATCAGTCTACTGACTGGCTTAGCATAGTTCTAGTTGTGGTTATTTACAATACCCACTCTGGGTATTGGTGGTACCAACCAATAGGTGTGCATCCTGAATGGAATAAAAAGGGAAAGAAGGCTCACTGCTTCCTGGCAGCCACACCATGGACTGTTTCTTCTCTGCGATGCCTCCCTGCCTTGGAACCAGGTAACTTTACAAACTGAGTTAAAATAAAGCTTCCCTATTTTAACTTTGGGTGTTAGGTATTTTGTTCCAGCAATAAGAAAGTAACTAAGAAAGGATACAAACATGAAGAAGTGGCTGTCAAATTACCAGCCAACAGATTTACTGAATGAACTGAAGAGATTTAGAGGAAAACCAAATTGTGGATCCATGGGGGAGGGAGGTCCTTCTGCCTGGAAGGATGGGGTAAGGAGTAGGTCTTAGAGATTCAGAGAGAAGTAAGGAAAACCAGATCTCTAAGAGAAAGGCAATGTGAGCAGAAGAAATAGCTTGTTGTCACATTGTATGGTCAGAGCTGAGAACGGAGAGGCCAGGGCCTGGGATGCCATAGGGCATGATTGTTTTGACTCTTGCTCCTCCTAAGAAAGGCCACCCCCCTCAGCCTGTGACCCATGGGCAGAAAATACTTCCATGGTTTGTCATAGGAGGACAGAGGTTGGACATGGCCCCCTAAAAGAAGAAAAAGGAAGGTCACCCCCAAAGGAGGGGCATAAAGCCTAGAGAGAAGGGATTCACCAGGATCACACACAAAACCCTGAAACTTGAAATTTGAGCTATGTGGTAACATGCTGACTTTCCAGTAGATGAAGGATTATGACTTAATGTCTATTTCTACTCAGGACAAAACGAAAGGATTTCATATTCCTCACTGAAACTTAAACTGGACTGACTTCCTAATCATTAGTAATAATTACTCTCCCTTCCACAAGGGAGGCACTTATAAGGCAGGCTAGGAAGGAGTAAAGGTCCCATAGAGGAGCCTGTGCTTGAGCTTAGCCTTTAAAGATACTCCAAGACAGGCACAGTGCAGGCGTTAGAATCAGAGTGGCAGCATATGCAGAGATATAGGGGTATGACAGATGTGCCAGGCCTAGAGATCAAATGGACAACATGGCCAGAACAAGAAATGCCAAGTGATGGGTAGCAGGACTCAGTGTGGCCAGACTGGGTAGCGCTGCATTTGCATGCACTATGTATCCCAGGCTAGTTTGGAATTTATTTTGTAGTCTATGCTGTCCTTGAATTCCAGGAAATCCTTCTGTGTCAGCCTCTTGCGTGCTGGGATTATAGGTGTGCCTACCATGCCCGGCCCACTAAGGGATTTGGGGCAGAAGAGGAATATTTGCAGATGTGTATCCTGGGTCCCTAGCAGAAGGAGAGGCATGAGAGTAGATACAGGCAAGGCCACAGAAAAGGAGCTCCTGACACCTGCCTGGAAAGACATGATGAAGGTCAGACTCAGGCAGAGATAGAGCCAGGTGTGGGATGGACAGGTATCAGGAGGGGAATGGAGGAGGGTGAAGGATGCTTCCCTGCTTGACTGTCGCCATGGGGGGAGTGTTCACAGTGATGGGGATGCCAAAGGGAGAGTCATGGTTTCAGGCTGGATACGTTAAGTTCAGTCTGCTTATGGAATGTCAGGGTGCTCATGGCCAGGAGTGAATATTCTAGTCTAAAGACAGCCTGGGGCTGGACAGAGCCCTTGGGGTCCTGCTGGCACAGGTGGAGACCAAGGCAAAGGGTGGAAAGAGGCAACCTGGGTGAGGGAGTGGAGTGAGGAGAGAGCACAGCACTCATGCGTGATGACCGGCAGATGAGGGGCAGGCAGGGGGAGAGGAATGAACAGAAGCGCGAAAGGGGGCTCGTCCTCAGGGGCTGGAGGTGAGCCGGCCACAGACACCAGAGGGAGCCAAGCCTGAAGTTGCAATTGGAGACCTGAAGCTAAAGCCACAAGGCCGGTTAAAAAAAAAAAAAAAAAAAGACTCTGCGTGCAATGCCCACAAAGGTGAAGCAGCTTGGCCCAGGCCCCACAATAGGCGGGTGTTAGAGGCTGCTTCTTGTGCCCCCAAGGTGACCAGTTATCCACAGCTGCACTGAATGAGACCGTCCCTTCAGGCATTCTCTCTCCCAAAGACAGACTCTTGGCCTATCATCCTAATCTCCCCGACATTGTGAGGTCTGAGACACATGGTGGGTGCCATGGGTCGATGAAAGGAGTCATGCTCCTCACTGAGAAGAAAGTGGCGCAGGTGGGGCATCTCCAGCCTGCACCCCACATGGGCCTGGTCCACCCCGCCCGCTCACCTAGTATAGCCACGACCATGTCGTCTCGTAGGATCTCTATGGAGCCGCGGGAGATGAAGTAGAGCGTGGAGAGCACGTCGCCAAGGTGCACCAGCGTGTCCCCGGGCGGCGCGTGCGCGGACTTGAACTTCACGGCGAGCGCGCGCAGGCAGCCCTTGCTGGCCCCGTGGAAGGCCGGGCAGTGCTGCAGCAGTGCGCGGTGCAAGTGCAGGCAGATGTCGGCCTGCAGACACTCGGGGAAGCCTTTCAGCACCTGGGGGCGGTGGGGTCAGGTCCAGCGGGACACAGCCAGGGTGGAGCCTGGGGACCCCTATACCCCCGGGGATCATGACCTCTCCCCACCCCGGGCATTAGCCAGAGGTGGTCGCCTGCTCCACCCGCGAGAGGCTGCTGGGCTCACCGCGTTCATGTCGATGCCGTTGGTGTAGGACCAGGCATGCTGGAAGTACTCTTCGAGCCGCTGCCGCAGCGGGTTGGGGATCTGGTGAAAGCGGATGAACTCCTTGACGCGCAGCATCTGTGTGTGGTAGCGCGCGGTGCCCGAATACAGGCGCTGGATGATGGCGGACACGTTGCCAAAGATGCTGGCATACATGAGTGCTGGGGACCGGGCAGGGAACGAGCCTGAGCATCCCGACCTGGTGACCAGGCCACGCCACTCCAAGGCCTCCCTCTCCTGGCACCTATTTGTCCCCAGCCATGTCAGAGGTGCCAGGACAGTGTCGAGACAAATGAGGGCAAAGCCTCTTGGGCTTTTTGCCCTTGTCCTTGGGCCTCTTGGCGTCTTCCCAGGCCCTGAGGCCAAGCTCCTTTCAAGAAAAGAGTAGGGTGCCGGGCGTGGTGGCTCCCGCCTGTAATCCCAGCACTCGGGAGGCAGAGGCAAGACGATTGTTGAGTTCCAGGCTTGCCTGGGCTACATAGTGAGCTCAGGGCCAGCCTGACTACAAAGCAAGACCCGTCTCGGGGGAAAAAAAAAAAAAAAAAAAGGAAAAGAAAAAGAAAAAGAAAAGTCTAGGGTGATGGATTTTTTTGTTGTTCATATTTGTTTTCTCTTTCAAGTTGTTAAATTATAATGAATGGGAAGACTCTCCTCTGTTTCTTCAATCATTTTTTTACCCCTTGTTTTTGTTTTTATGCGCTCTCACATCTCTAGATACTCTGAACATGACAACTTAACTGATGTGTAAAATTCCACATTACTTTCGAGTTCCTAACCCAGCTGTCTCAGAAGATAGGCAGGAAGTTGGGGGCAGGGACTGGGAGCAGCACACCTCTGAAGCCAGCCTCTTGGCCTGGCCCTGGGCTCACACATGCTAGCTATGTACTAGAGCCTACAGACCCTACTCTGTACCCTGGGCTCATAAAGCAGGGAAATGGGGGCGTTGTGAAGCATTTAGAGGAGGAGGGCTGGTCGGGTGACCCCGTGGTGTCACCCAGGTCCTGAGCTAAAGTGCTCCTTTTGTTACATCAAAATTCTTCAGGGGCCTGGGGATTTAGCTCAAGTGGTACGGCACCAACCTTGAATGCACAAGACCTGCGTTTGATCCCTGGTACCCCCAAAATAGAAAAAAAATTCTTCATAATTCCCGAGATGGTCCTCTACATTTCCATTTTGTACTGGGCTCTGCAACTGCTAGTCTCGGTGCCTGGCTCACTGCAAGGGAAGTTTGGGTGTTAAATTCTGGGTACAACCGACTGCCCATATGTATACACAAAACCAAACGTGCTGCACACCTAGAGTCAGAGTGTCAGGTGCATCGTTACTGTATGTCACGCTATTTCAGAAGACAGCATTTCCAAGGCCCAGCGCGCAAGCTCATACTCACAGCCGATGAGCATGACACAGATGGAGAAGACCTTCTCGGAGTTTGTGTTGGGGGAGACGTTGCCGAAGCCCACGCTGGTGAGGCTGCTGAAGGTGAAGTAGAGGGCTGTGACATACTTGTCCTGCACGGAGGGGCCTGAGGCCGGGTCACTGCCATTGTAGTGCTTGCCAAGCTGAGCACCCAGGCTGTCCAGCCAGCCGATCTTGGGCTCCAGGTAGGGCCGCTCCACGTTGCCGATGGCGTACCAGATGCAGGCCAGCCAGTGCGCAATGAGTGCGAAGGTGCACATGAGCAGGAAGAGCACGGCGGCCCCGTACTCTGAGTAGCGGTCCAGCTTCCGCGCCACACGCACCAGCCGCAGCAGCCGTGCGGTTTTCAGTAGTCCAATCAGGGTGGTGGTCTGTGGGGTGGAGAAAGGCTGCGCTCAGGCTCCTCTGTGTTCATTCATACCTATAGTCACATAGTCATTTAACACATTAATGGAAAGCCTGCTCTAGGCCAGCCATTCGGCAGGGGGTATAGTGTGGGACCTTACAGTGTGCTCAGCCTGAAGCTCAAGAGTGTCCCGGTAGCAGGAGGGGAGTCCACTAGGAGTGTGGAGGAAAGGGAAGGAGGTCAAGTCCACACAGGCAGGTCCAGAGAGGCTTCACAGAGGAAATGGGACACTCGGGAGTCGGTCTCCAGGCAGAGAGAGGGGAAAGGACACGCCTGGCACACGGTGGGCACTGAAGGCATGAGATTTGAAGTGGCAAGGGAAACCCCATGGTGCTGCAACCCGAAGCACAGAGTGGGAGATGGGGTGGGGGCAGGGTGAGCACAAGGCCAGGAGGGTGGAAATGTTGCTCCTGAGCGCCTCAGGCTCCATCAGGAGCTCGAGTTTATTCTGAAGGAGCGGAGGCTGCGGAAGCTTCTGAGAGATGAGAGACGGTGTCAGGTAAGCGATCCGAGCTCTGTGCTGGCTGCTGTGTGGCTACTCAGTGCAGGCGCATGCAGCAGGGGCAGAGGGGATACCACTTGTGGATTATTCGGGGTGACATGGGACATGCTGGAGCCTCCCTCTTGGGCAGGCTGAAGTGACACGAGGTGACTGAAACCCAGAAGGCAGAGTGGTTTTGTGCGGAAGCTGATTCTGAACAGATGGGGAGGAGGGTAAAGTGAGACCGGAAGTTAGAAGAGCATGAAAATGCTCTCCAGTCAGCACTAGGCAGCAGAGCCAGCACAGAAGAGGGGTGGGGCATGAAGGGGTGAAGCTGGATTGGGGTGTAGGCTGTGGGTGTCTTTTCTAACTCTGGGTACATAAGGGACTGAGACTACACAACTACCCATCCTAGAAGGGGTAGCAATTCTGGGGCGGTGAAGGGCCTGCTGGTAGCCTGCTCCTTCACCTGGCCTGCAGGGAGCTGGGCGGAGGGACAGCCCATCAGCCGGTGTTTCTCCGGGTCTGGAAGATGACAGATGCCGGAGGCCTGCACTCCAGCCCCGCTTGCTTTGGCAAAGCCGCCCAGTGCCAGAGCCTCTGTATCCAGGCTGTGAGGTGGGCGGCCTCAGGGAGGCGGTGTAGGAGGCAGCCACAGCTGCTGGCTGGAAGCAGTCTGCTCACCTCGTCAGACCCAGTGCGGAAGATGAGCAGGTCAAAGGGGATGGCGGCCACCATGTCGATGAGGAACCAGCCCTTGAAGTAGTGGACAGCGATGCGACGGGGGTGGCTGACTACCTCATCATTGGAGTTGACATAGGTAGTACGGAAATTGATGACGATGTCCACAACAAACATGATATCCACAATGAGGTCCACCATGGTAAGGGGGCTGCAGGTGTAGCCGCAGGCCCCCCGCTGCGACTCGTCCTGGTCACTGAGCAGGAAGGCAGCCGAGTAGGGTGTGAAGACGGCCGTGTAGATGACCAGCAGCAGGATGAGCCAGTCCCACACGGCCTTAAATGGGCTGTAGTGCAGGATGGTCCCGCGGTGGATGCGTGGGGCCTGCAGTTTGTACTCTGGCAGCACATCTGCACCCAGGGACAGGACCTGGGGGTGAGGGCCACGGGTGGTCAGTGGGGTGAACACAGCTGGTGAGACAGGTCTAGGAAGGGAGCCATGGGAAGGGTGGGTGGCAGAGGCTGCAAAGGGCAGAGGGGACAGAGGGTTAGGAGGAAGTGCAGATGGAGGAAGTGGGACAAAGGAGGAGGAGTCTGGCACTTTCCCCTGGTGATGCTCACAAGCCCCCTCGGAGAAAGGTTGCCCTGGGACAGGTCATCTGTGAGCATATTCCAGAGAAGAGCAGGATTGAGGCGATACTGGTGGTCAGTGCTCTCTGGTAGGCTGGGAAGCCCCGCCCCCTGAAGTTCCTGAAGGGAGCAGGTTACCCCTAGAATAACCTCTATCCTAAGGGCTCTGGGTTCTTGGACCAGTGCGGGTCTTCCCTGAGGACCAAGTGTCAGAGATGCCAATGGAAAGAGTTGAATTTGGGGTGGGAGTAGCCAATCTGGGCCTTTGATAGACCCCGGGCACTAGGGAACCCCAGCTACTTCACTTGACTCAATACATTCAATGGAGTTTTGTCCATTTTGTGTTTTCTACTCCTGCTTCCAAGACCATGGAAGGGGCTAGCCCACCATGTCTAGATTTTGCCTGAGTGCCCAACAGGAGAAATGAAAGACACTGGACATTGGGAGGGCATGAGTTTTAAAGCCAGGCTTCCAAAGTTGAACCCCAGGTTTTACAACTGCTATCTGCTTGTCTTGTGGCAAGTCTATTTTTGCTTTTGGTTTTGAGACAGGACCTTGCTTTGTAGTTCAGACTGGTCCTGAACTCACTTATACATCCCAGGCTAGCCTTCAATACACAGCAATCCTCCTGCCTCTGCCTCCCAAGTGCTGGGATTACAAGTGTGAGCCCCCATGCCCGGCATTGTGGTATGTGGTACTGGGGATTGAACTCTGGACTTTGGCTTGCCAGGCAGATGTCGGGAGCACTAACCTAAATCCCCAGCCCTGGGGCAAGGTTTGAAACTTGTGATGTCTCACTTCCCACACTTGCAAAATGAGTAACAAAGCACAGTGAATTGTTTATGGTTACTGTGATGGGATGAGATGTATCTATTTGCACTAGGTGGCGTGGAATGTTCTACATAGTCTTCCTACCGCTTATCCGGTTGGATATTTACACCAAGGAGAGAGTCTGAAGGGTGAGCTACTTCACTGACCCCTTCCTACCAGATGGAGTCTTCTAGAAGGTTCCAGTTAAAGAAAATCTGCAATGTGAGGGTTTTTTTTTTTGAGACAGGGTCTCTCTTTGTAGTTCAGACTGGCCCTGAGCTCACTATGTACCTCAGGCAAGCCTCGAACTCAGCAATCCCCCTGCCTCTGTTTCCCGAGTGCTGGGATTACAGGCTTGAGCCACCAAGCTCAGCATTTGTGGTATGTGGTACTGATTGCTGGTGGGCATGAGCCACCACGCCCACCAGCAATTGTTGTATGTGGTTACCGGGGATCGAACCAGGGGCCTTGTACTTGCTAGGCAGGCGCTGGAACCACTGAGCTAAATCTCCAGCCCGTGAGGTTTTGACCTTACTGATTAGATCAGTTAGCAAATAGGAAGCTCCATCAGGGTTGGTTTCTACCAGAGGGTTCTGATCCTATATCCTACATTTCTACCAGAGGGTTTCTACCAGAAGGTTCTTCCCTCACCCTGCAGTCATTCTCTGCTAGGCCTTTAGGCTCATACTTCACTTCCTTCTAACTTCCTATGGACTGGGACCCTCTTTTTAAATTTTTCTCTGCCTCATATGCAGCTCTGACTACATTGCTACCTTTCACTGGGCCATAAACTCCGCCAGGCTATCTCCTCAACCTGCCTACTCTTCACTGTATTCCCATGTGCTCTCAGCTACTGGCCGCTAACTGAGCACAGGCAGCTTGGGCTGAGCCACCACACCCCAGGCTGTCAGTGTCCATCTCTGCTGCCAAGTTGCTGAGAAGAGCATCTGACCCTTAGCCTCTCAGACCTCAGACAAGGAGCCACTCTGATGCTCAGTCTCCCACTGCACCGAAGCCAGCATGAAGGCCCTTCTATGGCAAAGTTCACCCTGCACAGGGACACCTGGAGCTAGTGGACCTTCAATATGGGGACCTGGGAGTGAGATCATAGCTTTAGGCACTTGAAGTCCTAGTAGAGATCAGCATGGCTTCCCTGCTCCATGCCAGTCCTTTCCACTGAGCTCTGTCAGGTGTCACCCTGGCCTCAGGGCCTGTGTTGGGTGGGTAGTACAGCCAAGAGTGGCTAGGGCAGGAAGCAAGACAGAGGCAGGAACCACAGGTGCAGCCAGGCCTGCCCATTCAGAGACAAGTCTCCATCCAACAGTCCCCATAAAAGACTTGCACCCCCTTGCTTGGCCTTGGCCTAGGCCTTCCAGTGGGTTAGTGCTTTAACTGTCTCCAGAACTACTGAAGGCCAAGTGGGTCTTCAGAGACCATTTAAGCTAAGTAACTCCCTTGTCCAGTCACATAGTGAATCAGTACCAGACTGTGGTCCCTGGAACCCCAAAGAAGACTCTATATTTCCTTCCAGAATAATCAGGCAAATAGACTCAGGGGCATTTACCTAGAGCTGGGCAATAAGGGGCTGCGCGGGGAGGGGACATTCAGGGGCGGGTCTGGAGGAGGCTGTTCAACATTAACAGAGGTTTCAGCTCTACCGTGTCTCTTCTTGACATGCAGGAGGATCCTGTGCAGATGTTGAAGGGCGAGGTGGCTGTCATGTCAAAGGCAAGGGGCAAGAGCAGGGCTGGGGGCTCCAGTCATCCCTCCTTCCTCTCCTTTTTTCTGTGGCTGTCTCTACTCCTCCCCTGGGCCTTGGAGTGCCTTGTGCAGGTCCCTCATGGTGCATGCTGCCCCCCTATTCTCTCCTACCCCCAACTCCTCCAGGTCTAAGAGCAAGCGTTCTTATGGGCCCTGCTAACCCTGCTTCCCCCAGCTCTGGGAGCTTGGCCTCTGGGCTGTGGGTGCAGGGGAGGCCTTCAGATCTAAAACCCCCACTCAAGCAGGGGTCTGGGCAGGCTGCATCTCTCTGTCAGTCAAGGTCTCAGAACCCCAGGTCCAGGGCTTGGCAGGGGACCCTTGGAAGCCTGGCACAGCCCTGACATCCCTACCCTGCAGGCTCGCACCTGGGTGACCTTCTCAGTGACGTTCTGCGTTCGCTCCACCACCTTGTGTGGAGCAATGATCTCGATCTCTGTGGTGGAGCCGGAGCGGTGCTTCTCCAGGTTGAACTCCACGAAGTTGAGCGTGAACTGCGGGATCTGGCTGACAGTCCTGTACTTGCCCCTGCCTGGGCCAGGCCCCTGTCCACCTGGCCTGCCGTGAGAGCCCTCTGAAACCAGGGCCTGGGTCAGAGCAGCCAGGCCAGGGCACAGGGTGCTCCAGTGGGCACCCCAGCTTGTCCTGATCACCACCACCCACCCTCCTCCTTCCTCACAGCTGACCTTCCTCACTCACCAGAGCCCAGAAAGCTTCGGGACAGCAGGCGCTGGGTCAGGCTGCGACTGCTGTTCTTGGCCAAGAGCTGGGCCAGGTCTTCAAAGTTCAGGATGAACATGATGACGGCTCCATCCTCATTCTTCACAGGCACCACATCCACCAAGCATCTGAAGCTAGAGGCTGTAAACACCATTGGCGGGGTGGGGGTAGGGATGATCACTGAAAGGGTCTTCTCGGTTGGCTGGGGAGGAGGCTGGGTGAAGGTCAAGTTAAGGGTGTCCACTGGAGAGAAGAGGCCTAGATAGGGACTGGAGCTAATGGGCACAGGGTGGGGAAGGCTGGCCAGCCACCCACAGGGCAGAGATGGGGAGAGCAACTAAGCGGCTCATTAGGAGATAACGTAGCATTAGGTCCGAGTCCAGGCATGGCCTTCAGTTTGGGACTTAGCCTCAAGGTTTGTTTCTGCTGTAATTGAAGCTGAGCAGATGGGCTAGATTAATCAGGGAGGTGAGATGAGGCACTCTACCCACATGTCGCTCTGGCTGGCCCTGGACTGAGCTCCCATAATCCCACACCACAAAAATGCCCCCTTCTGACACTGGAAGGAATTTGTTGTTGGGAGCACACTAAGTGCTGGGCATAGAGGCCAGTGGTCATGTCTGAGCTCAGGAGGTGCTTAGGGACTGTTAGGCAGGTAATAGCCTGGGGCTCTGAGAAGCTGATTTGCTGTGGCTGAGAGGGAACATGGAGCAAGGATCCCTGGACTCTTGGCACACAATGGTTTGGCAAAGGGAGGTCTTTGTCTGGGAGGAGGCTACTGGGGCAGGGCCTCAAGGCAGAGGCAGTGTCCTGGGGCTCAGAGAGAAGGAAAAGGCTGCCAGGGGGCAGGGCAGGCCCCTCTTGCTATTTGTCCCACCCCTGGCAGCTCAGACACAGCCCTTGGCTCCTTTGTGCCTCTGGCCACAGTCTCTGTGCCCCCTCTTTGCTCCAGGCTCTTGCTTCCTTCCTATTGGCGGATGGAACATGTCTATTCTGCACCGCAGAACAGACTCTACGAGCAGGCAGGACATAGGGGTCCTATGTCTCTCGGTTCAAACTACTGGTAGCTCTCAGGCCCAAAGGGCAGGATCCTCAACGACAGGGACCTCAAATCAGAAGGCAGAGCTTTACTCCCAAAGGCAGATTTGGGTCTGTCTCATCTCTCCCAGGCGTTGTTGATTAAGGGCAGAAAGCTCGTGTAAATATGAGAGCGCATTTGCCACCCAGCAGCAATCTTGTGGCTACTTTGAGGGCCCCCAGAATCACTCTTCCTCAGACTCCCTATTTATCGCCCACCTCCCCAGCCCATTCTCACAGATATTAGGGCAGAGGTACAACCCCCCCCCTTCCCTCCCACTTTCCCCCCTGGAGCAGGAATCTCCGGGATCAGATTCCAGCTCCTCCTGCACACCATGTAGCCATCTGCCAGCTGCTGCCTGGGCCCAGGGGAGACATCCACACCGCGGAGACGCTACCTGCCTGATTGGCCCACTTCTGGGATTGCATTGCTAGAGTCACTCTTGTCAGCCTTGGGTGTGGCAAGGCTCCTTCCTCCAAAACCAGACTGTGTCCCCAGTCCCTCTAGTACTGGAGGGACCTGGTCTGGTAGAGGGCAGGGAAGTGGCAGAGCTGAAAGGCCTCCAGGTTTTCTGTGTTGTTAGGAGTTGCTAAGGCACAGTCTTCCCACCCACTAATGCTGTTGCTTGAAAACTCAGACTGGGAAAGATTGAAAGACCAGCCCATCATAGCAGTAAGGGTTAGAGAGAGGCAGGGGCCAGTACATGGCACCCCCTGGTCCCACTCCCATGCTGGCTGTCTCTGAAGTAGGCAGAGCAAGGGGCTGTGAGAATTTGGAAGAGTCCAGTATGTTCTCTGCTTATACCCCAGGGTAGCTGTCCTTGCTTATCCAAGGCTCAGAGCCTACAAGTAACTGCCGAGACGAGTAGCAGTGGCTCAGTGCCCTTGGCTGGCCCAAGAGCGGCAGGGTTTTGGTGTCTCTGGTCTGTCCGTGGAGGAGAAACCACATCATTGACTATTTGTTCCTCCAGGGGCCCCTCCCAGGGTTTCTTGTTGCTCCCCCCACTCCTGACTCTTCACAGCCTTCCGCTTTTTGTGGGGTACTGAGGGTTGAATCTAGGCATCCCCCAAGCTGGGCAAGGACTCAATCTCTGAGCTACATCCACAGCCTTGCTTTGATCGCTTTCCACACACCTGCCCAGCATGTGCTGAGCCCTCAGGCACCATGGGTGCTTCCAGAAGCTGCCACTAGGAGGGTGGCTGTACCACACCGAGCCAGCTGCCTTTTATAGATGAGCATTTGGAAAACGCTGGGGAGGAAGGGACACAGCAGACAGTAGCCCTAACCCCAGCCTTGTCCTGCCCTCCTCACAGGAGCTGAGGAGTGAGAAGCCCCCGCCCTCCTCTAGTCTGCCCTGGAGATCACAGGATTCTCATTTAGGCTCATCAGAGTAGAGAGCCTAGCAAAGGCCGCCAGGGCTGGGCCCTCTGGTGAGAGCCCAGCAGGGCAGCACTAAGGGGAGATCTGAGTATTTTCCACACCTCCGCCTAGACTCTCACTTGTTCTAGGCCAGTGACAGTCCCCTTCATGCATATCTGTTAAGTTCTTACTTTTCCTAGCAAACATAGGCAGAGGAAGAGTCGTGATTTCTCAAGGGTCTCTGACCTTGGTCTCATGGGGGTGATTTTTACCAAGTGCCCCAGCTTCTGAGCCGTCTTTATGTAGTGGATTACCCTTTTAGAGGAAAAGAGGATTATAAATAAACCAGCTAGAGATCTGTTCAGGACCCCTTCCCACCTCCCTAGAGTCACAGCGTGGAGTAGAGAGAAATCTGGGAAGGAAATAAATCACCATTAGGATGTCCCTCAGCAAGACTGTAAGACGTATATGAATATAACTTTTTAATACAAAGAATCACATTGTCACAGTGGACCATAAGGTGAAGAAAAATGATCTGAGCACTATATCCTTCTCTTAATGTAATGCAGCTCAGGAAGCTCCTTTTTCTGGGTTTCAGGCCAATTTCAGGAATGTCCAGATGGTCAAAGGCTTGGGCAACAGGACAAGGAGGGACTGAGGGCGGGGCAGCGGCAGAGCTCTAGAACTTGCAGAGCACTAGATATGTGGGTAATTTCCATTTTTACCCAGGGCCACCTTTCAACTCTAGCTGGGTCCCTTTTGATAGCTGGAAGACCTTAGCAGGCTTTGGGTTAAGGCCTGGCCTTGACTTCTGCTCTCTGACCAGGCAGCTAGAGAGTGCTCATGGGACTCCAAGAACCCTGATCTGACATCCCGGGAGAGTGGGATCAGCTTTCACCTTCTGTGGCACAGGTAGAGCCTCAGTATCATGGAGGGGAATAGACAGGATCTGCTTCCCCCACCGTCTGCTGTCCCATCCTGTTCCTCCAGGACCCTTCTCACTCCCCTGACTGTCACCTCCTTTCTGCAGTGATGTGAAGAGGTGAGGTCACAGTTTTTAAAAATATTCTGACTTCATTAACCCTGTGAGTACTGCCAAACTAAACCAGATTCTTCCCAGTCCCTCAAATGGTGGCTCTGCCACAGCATTTCCCACCTGCTGCTTTCTTGGGTGGAGGCATCAAGAGACAGAGCAGTGGTCAGGTCCTGCCCAAGAAGCCCCCAAAGCCCCTAATCTCTCTCTCTCTCTCTCTCTCTCTCTCACACACACACACACACACACACACACTCACACTCACTTGTGTTTCAGACCCACACATACATACATCAGGCACCCAGAACCTCAGCTCTCCATACCCATCAATCCTAACCCAAAGGCATCTACTCTTTTCTGTACTCCACGGACCCTCATGCTGTTTTCCACAGGGGCCTCTCTCTTCTAGAGGCTTCTTTTTCCAAAAGTCCTGTCTCCAAAGACAGAGGGAATTGGGTCCTTTCTTTCCTCTTGGGATTACTCAGAACAGCCATCTCTTAGAGAAGGATCCAGAGACTTTAGCTCCAGTCTCCTGTTGGGATCTAGCAGTGGGGTCTTTGGCAAGTCCCTTCCACAATCAGTGGTTCCAAAACTTAGCAACATAGTAGGACATCTGAATGCTGGGACATTTTCCCAAATAAACTTGCCTAGTCTTGCATTGTTCCTTCTGACCTTTCTCTCTCCCTCCCTCCCTCCCTCTCTCCCTCCCTCCCTCCCTCTCTCTCTCTCTCTCCTCTCGCCCCCCCCCCAGAGGGTGTGTTTTGGAAAATATTGCCCTGGGTAATTCTGATCTAGCTTCAGATTAGCAGTGGGCCTTGGCCCTAGTGATTTCCAAAGGATGTTTAGGCTCTGATCTAGTTCCCACTTCTCTCTCAGCTCCACTGAGGACCTGCAGTCCTGGGGGATAAGCTCAAAGGTTGCTGAGCTTTGCCCTCAGCCTGTGACCTACACCAATTTTGCTTAGAATAAGTTTGGGCAGCAGCAACATCCCAAACTCCATCCAGATGAGCTTCTTGGTTGGGGTAAACTTCAGATCCCACCTTCTCAAAGACCTGGGGCTGGAGGAGCTAACCAGGAGCTCCCACCCCTTCCCTGGTTGCAGAAGCCTCGAGGGGCAACTCCTCCCCTAACCCCAGAGCAGACACAGAGGAGGGAAGGTTAATTTCCATCCCAGCTGTCTGACAGCTGGGGCTGACAGTGACAAAGTGGATAAGTCAGGAAACCGAGGACACGGGGAGGGATAATGGAGCAGGCGGCTCTGTTCAGGTCCGTACTGGTTGCCGGATAAGCCCATCCCAAGCCCCTGAAAAAGACCACAGATGGCAGAGCATCCAAAATCCAATGCTTCCCTGTCCCAAGGAGGAAACTGAGGCCCAGAGAGATTTCTTGGAGGATTTGTCCAGGTCCATTAGTCCCTAGGTGAGTGCCCTCCCGGGACCATCTGGTGGGACAAGACAGGGACCCAGGAAGCCCATCCCGCAGAACCTAGCCCAGCTGCCTCTCACCGTCCTTTCGGTAGTAGAGGATGTCCACCTTGCACTCCTCAGCCCCCAGCAGGGCTTGCGCCAGACGGGACACAGCACTGCTCGGGGTGTTAGGGCCTGTGAGGAAGTCGCAGGTGCATGGTCGCTGCATGACCTCTACTCGGGAATAGCCGAAGAGTTCGCAGAAGCCATCATTGCAGTAAATGATGGCGCAGTTCTCCATCTGAGCATTGGCTATCAAAAACTTACGGCCTGGGGTGGGAGGCAAGAGATAGGGAGATGCTGGCAGCTTGGACTGGGCGGCAGAAAGGGAACAATTATAGGAAGGGTTGGGATTTTAGATGTGGAAACAGGGCTGGGAAGAAGGAGAGAGTCTGGTTGGGGGAGGGCAGGAGGACCAAGAGCAAGGGGAAGGAGTCCTCCTGAGAGTAGGTGGTGGGGGTGAAAGAGGAGGAAGGGGTACGGAGGGGGAGTCGGTCCTAGGGATCATGGGAAGAGCAGGGCTGCGAGGGCCGCTGAGGTGAGATTTCGGCTCAAGACTTGAAGACAGTGAAGAAGGCCCAGAAGAGACAGCAGCATGGGACCAGCGGGGTCAGATCCGGGAAAAGAAGCTTGACCAGGATCACATGGGAAAGGGAAGGAGACCAGGAAACCTTTCCAGTTAGGGGAAGCAAACGGAAGCCCGGGTTTGGGCACCAGGAAAAGTGCTCTAGAGGGAGGGGTGGGGCTGCACTCTGCCCATTTTCCAGAAGGTGTTCAAGGGCTTCAAGGGAAGGATTTTGCATTCAGAATGGAACCGCTTCCCATTTGCCCCAAGGTAAGTTAGTAAAGGGATCTGAAAGCTCTTGCCACCCCCCCCCCCCGCCCCAGGACTCTGGATCACCCCATCCTCACCCCGACACACACACTCACTCTGGCCCTCGAACTTGCGGATGATGGTGTCCAGGTAAGTATTTTGGGGCGCGACGTGGCCCCTACGGACCGGCATCTTTCCGAGACCCCAACTAGAAGCTATCCGCGCCCCGGCTCCCAGCTGTTTCTGCTTGTCCTGGGGCTCAGCAGCGTCCGACTGCGGGTGGGCGCCGCCCCGGGGGAGGGCCGCAGGCTCTATGCCCCGCCCGCCCGCCGCGCCGGCCTCCTCGTCCTCCCCGCCCCTGCCGGGCCCTCCTACCCTCCCTCCTCTGCTCTGCCCGGCCGCAGCCCGCCGCCCCTCCTCCCCTCGGCTCCTGCCCGGGAGCTGTCCGCGTCGTGGTGCTGAAAGGAGGCCGGTGGGGTCCGCGGATCGGGAGGATTTGCCTCCAGCCAGGGCCAGCCGGGAGAGACTGGGTCATGAATCCTAGGGGATAGTGTGTGGGACCTGGTCCTGGGACGGGGTAGCACTTCTCTGAGGGCTCAGTCTCTCCTGTACTCCTTTCAGGTACTGAAGGGCAGTTTCCCCTCTCAACATAAGGGAGCATTAGAGGACCGTGGGCGGGAGTTGTTTGGGACCACAGGTGGTCTTTGCTAAAGGTTCTCTTCAGAGTCTGACCTCTGGGCCTGATCCTGGAGTGATACGCTCAGGCCTTTTGTCAGCCCTCGGAAAGTACCCTCCAGCTGAGCCCAGTATTTCTTCAGTGTTTGAGCCTGATCCCTGTCCTGGGAGGATGGGTAGAACACACACAAAGGTGCACATGAAATATGCAGTCAAGGGCCTTCTTTCGAGGACTGAAAGCTCTTAGCAAACAGACACAGCCTGAAAGGGCAGTTTGAAAACCACCTATTAGTGACCACTGGAAAGTAAACACTGCTTGAAAAGGAGCATAGTAGAAGAAACAGATGTGTGGAGTGTATTGAAAGAAGCTTCTTGGAGAGAAGGATAAGGTGACCACAGACTGAGTGTCTTGATGGCCTGGAGTTTTGCAGAGGATCCAAGGGCCAATTTTGAGCCAGGAGGGCAGGGAATCACAACGGAACATGCACCCAAAGCAAAGGCTGAGGATGATGGGGGCCAAGGGCAGAGTGGGGCTGAGCTGTGTAGTGGAGGTAAAGGGTAATTGATAAAGACTGTCTGATGTCATTTGAATATCTAGATTTAATTCATGGGCAACCAAGTTCTTAGGCAGTTAGACATTTTGGAAGAAATCTGAAGACACTGAAGGATATTTGGGCAAAATAAATCTTACAATGACAAAGTGATAGAGGGAAGATGGCCAAGGAGGTCCAGTAAGGCTTGTGCTGATGTCTGGTGAAAGGGTGGCAGCCCTGGGCTGGGTATGCATTTGCCTTGAAGATCCACAATGCTGGTGGGATCCTCATTGGCCACTGTAGCTGGGAGATGAAAGGGCCGCCAGTGTAGCCTCTTGAAGAGGTATGAAGTATCCTGGCTGCCCCTGTGTTTGGGATAGTCAGGCTGCCTGTGGAGGAAAAATGGAGCTGTTTCTCACAGGCTCAGTGTGTGTTGTGCTGAGCTCTGAGGAGAGACTTGGGCAATGGAACATTCATTCATTCATTCATTCATTCATTCATTCATTCATTCATGTTTTCCAAGTCCCCATTGTGTGTCACTGTTGGTACTGACCAGACATGCTACACAGGCTACTCCTAATGTGTGTCTCTAATAGCTAATCATTGGAACAAATATGACCTTTGCAGTACAAATGATAAAAGAAATAACAGATGGCCAGAGATTTAGCTCGGTGGTTCCGGCACCTGCCTAGCAAGTGCAAGGTCCCTGGTTCAATCCCTGGTAACCACACACAACAATACTGGGAGTGACTCACGCCCACCAGCAATCAGTACCACACACTACAGGGCTAGGCGTGGTGGCTCACACTTTAATCCCAGCACTCGAGAGGCAGAGGCAGGAGGATTGCTGAGTTTGAGGTTTGCCTGGGTTCAGGGCCAGCCTGAACTACAAAAGCAAGACCCTGTTTTTTTTTTAAAGAAGTGATAGAGATATCAAATAAGGGTACTATAGAATTGGGGGCTGGGGTAGGAATTGCTTAGGCTCAGCCATAACATAGGAGGACTTATAGAAATCTGGGCAGAGATAAGAAACACAGAGATCTCAGCCTGGTACCTCTGTTTCCTGAGCTTGTGACATTGGGGCTCAGATCCTTAATTTGGGGAGAGCTGATCCTTTTGACTCAGCAATGCTCCTGATGCCCCTTCTCTGTGGTTACCTGCTCTAATTTATTTCCTGTCAAGTTTCCCCTATTCTCTGACACACACTGACTGTCAGGCTTCCCAAGAACCTCTAGAGCTTAGTCCAGACTTAGTGAGTCTGAGAATATTGGGTGTGACATCTCTGTGGCATCAGACTGGACAGAAAGAGTTGGAAAAGGTAGGGGGAAGGGACTGCCCCCCTTTTCCCTGGCTTATTCCTGAAACACTAGTATTTCGCATATCTTCCTGCAGCTCTCTTCTCCCCATCTTCTCCCGCCTCTACTGACCCTAGAAAGGTGTTGTTTGTCTTGTGCTTGCTCCCCAGGGCAACCAGCCAGGCAGCAGGTGTGTGTGTTGAACAAGGCCATCTCCAGAGCAGAGTGGCTGCAGATGAGCTTTGTTTAAATATTAAAGAAGTCAATCATTAATCACACCTGGCTTGGTGCCCGGCTACCCACTGTCTCCATTCGGGAGGGCCTGTGCTGGGGTAGTGTGAACCACCAAGCAGTTTGTGAGACTACTTGGATCTCCGGTGGCCAAAAAGAGCTGTTTAGAACTACAGTGCATTATGCAGACCGATACAAGTTTGTCCAGATCCATGAATATTCATGAACTAGACATGACTAGTTCACAGAAGAACATCCAGTTCTCCTCGAGGACGTTTGATAAGGAGACTGAAACAAGGTCCTTTTTCTAACCAGAACAAAGTCTCCTTGGTTTCTGCAGACCCAGCCAAATCCCACAGCCCTCCAGACCCCATAACTGTGTTCCTAAACCAAACCAGGCTACTGGAAGACTCAGTTGTGGAACGAGGACATAGCTACTAGGTTACTAAACCCATGGTTCCTGACTCAGTGGGGAAGAGGTGTGGCACACACAGAATCACACAGAGTCATTGCCTGTTGACCTCACATGTGAGTTTGCAAACACACAATCAAAACATTACATGGAGTGGGAGATATAGCTCAGTGGTTCTGGTGCCTGTCTAGCAAGTGCAAAGTACCTGGTTGATTCTCAGTAACCACATACAACAGTACTGGCCGTGGTGACTCACACCCACCAGCAATCAGAACCACATACCACAGTGCCGGGCATGGTGGCTCACGCCTATAATCTCAGCATTTGGGAGGCCAAGGCAGGAGGATTGCTGAGTTCAAGGCTTGCCTGGGCTACATAGTGAGCTCAGGGCCAGCCTAAACTACAAAGTGAGACCCTGTCTCAAACATAAAACAAAAATCACATGTACCTAGATCTGGCTTAGCTGCACCCAATCGCAGCTGCACATGATGCTTCTACATTGTGCCCTCCCTGTCATCCACCCTCCTGGGCTCAGTCCCCTTCTTCCTGCCCCTAAGCCTTACCAGTCTCACCAGTGGCTAGTCCTTGTCTACTGTTCAGCTCTCATCCATGGAGGCTTCCTGTGTTGGTATGCAAAGATCCAAGTGGTCACACTGATCACACACAGAGTCAGGATGAAGCAGAGGCCCAGCAGGATCCACTGTCTTCGAGCAGCTTGTTGGCGTTCCATGGCCTCACCCAGGAAGTTGGTGTAGGTTGGGGTGTTGCTTATCATGCTGTCCTGGTCTAGGGACTGTTTTTCCAGGGAGCGCAGCCTGTAGGCCAGTCCCAGGACCACCAGGAACAAGAAAAAGCTCAGACCCAGCAGTACCCATTGGCCAGATGTAACCTGTTCAGGCTTCAGCTGTAGACCCAGTAATGCCACTCTGTTTGTGCTTCTTTCTGTAGAAGACAGGAACATTTCACAGAGCAGGTGGGACTGGGAAGTAGGTCTTCAGGTTCCCTTTGGCTTTGGGGGATCTGACTGGACTTCTCTCTAAGCCTCAGGTTACAGGTGAGAAAACTGCTCCGGAAGGAGAATGAGAAAGAATACAAAGAAGAGAAAGGTATAGGTATATGTGGGGTGACACAGCCCATGGAACTGAGTCAGGAGGCAAGATACTGACCCTCTCCTCAGACTCTAGCCTGGCAGTCTAGCTGGGGGGTGTGCAAGAAGAAATTGAGCCAGAGCTGGCCGTGGGCTGTGGTCTTGGCCAAGGCTGTGCCAGGCCTGGTAAAGACAGATTAGTCAGCAGCGATCTTGTAGTAGCTCAAGTGGGGCCATGGATAGGCTGAGAGTTATGGATGGGTCAGGGTAGGGGAATGTCCCAGGGCAGAGCAGGGCCTAGGGTTACACCAAAGCAGGCCTAGGATCAGGTTAACCAACCTGCAAAGTCACAAGTAAACTCTGGCCAGCCCAGGATTTCTCCCTGTCGCACATTCTCGGCCACCAGCCAGTTCAGCAGTGGCTTGAAGTAGGTCATGAGGGCTTTTGTAGACACACTGGGCTGCCCGGTCAGCTCCTTTAGAACCTCTGGCCAGGGCCTGCTCGAGCCCAGCTTCAGGGCATCCCTGGGAAAGTAGGGGTAATTGTAAGGCTGTGGGGGTGTCCATAGAGAGTACTGAGACCCCTTGGTATCCCCCCAGGTCTTTGCCAGCCATAATCTTCCCACAGAACTCAGCATGATGGATACAACAGCCAGCTTTGAAATAAACTCATCTGAGTTTGAGGATCTGCTCAGTCACTTTGTACCCACTGTCTGAGTCTCAGTTCAATATTCATAAAATGGAGATAATAACAATATCTGCCTTATAGGTTGACTGTGATGCTGAGAGGCAATAAATATTAACTGCTGCTGCTGCTGTTTATTAGAGCGTTGTGGTCATTATTTTCCTGGACTCAAATAGGCACAAAGTCTGAGTCCCTGTTTCCTATGAGGTGCTCGGCGCCAGTGGGCAGAGGCAGTTTTTCAGTCCTTGCTGGCCTTACAGGGTTTGGGAGGACCCAAGGTCTCCTGAGCACGGGTGATGTTCTTGTACCACCTGTGGCACTGCACAAAGGTCAGCTGGCTTGAGCACAACAGTGCTATGTGGCAGGTGGTAGAGCCTTGGCTTGGCCTAGTGCACTCTCAGTGGGGGTCCAAGGTGCTAAAGCCAGGGCTCCAGGCTCCTCACTCTGACTCCTGCAGAACAGAGATGGCCCTTCTCAACCTGTTGTTCTCTGATCTCACCAAGAAAGAGGTGAGACTTAGAGGCCCACAGGGACCCAGGTTCAACACCCAACAGTGCTACTTCTGCTCTGTGTGACTTCTGGCGCACAATTTAGAGCCTCTCTGAGACTGAATTTCCTCTTCAGTAAATGGGCTCCATGAATACTTCCCGGTGGTAAGGATTAGATCACATTATTACATAAGCAGGATTTTGTAGCTTCCAAAGCCTTATACACATCACTTAATAAACGACCAAGACAGAATGAGGTGGGGAAGCAAAAGGTTAGTGGGTTCTAGGCAGACACTATTATGAAGAATGTATGTAGAGTCCCTGAGAAATTAAGGTGAAAAGTTGTTCACATTGAAAGAGGAAAATTTTAAAAAAAGCAAAAACAAAGTCCACGACTAATTCTAGAAGTTTTACTAAATGCTGGATCTTGAATGAAAAGAAAAACCTAGAAGAAGGAAACTTCACCCACTGAAAATCAACCTCTTCAGAAACAAGACAATAGGCCAGTAGGACAAGATGTGTGACCTGACCCCAACCTGCAGCTAGTGTAGACAGCACAGAAGGCCCAAGGCGCAATGCGGGCAGCTGGTACTGGCTGGAAACCCCCAACTCTACAGTGATCATGACAGGCCCACGAACAAAGCCAAACCCACCAACCACGGCTGGCTGGAAGAAGCAGGGACTTGGGGAATTAAATGGGGTACGCTTCAACTCTCCATTCCCAACTCTTGGGCACAGTATTTGCATTTGGAAGGATGAATCAAAGACATCACAATCAAGTGGTTGTGGATGAACTACACATCTGCTGCTGCCTATACATTAGGCATATCAGGTTCAGCAATGTGATCGCGGTGGTTCCGGATACTTGGAAAGCTGAAGTAGAAAGATCTATTGAGTCTGGAGTTTGAGACTGACTTAGGCTACATAGCAAGACTTTATTTCACAAAAGCCAAAGAACTCTTCTTTCTGTTATTCTATGAAACAGAGAAACCTTGAGTAAAACCTCTGGAGTGAACCTGTTTCACTTTTGTGGTTGTGGTGCTGATAGTACTGAGGATTGCACCTGGGGCTTCATGCTTGCTAAGTGTTCTACCACTAAGCTACATCCCCAGCCCCTCACCTCCTCTTAGTTAACCTCCAGTTACTCCATGGCTGAGCTTATGAATGTTCCCATGCCGTATCCTTGGGGAGGTGGATATAAGACTTGAGTATCCCTCCCTGTTCTAGGCATCCTGAAGAATAAACTTTCTCTATTATACTTGTTTCAATGATCATGTACTGTGTACAGCAGGCTAAACCAGCCAGGTTGAGTACCACCTGCGCCCCCCGCCCACCTTCCCTCTCTCCCTTCCATAGCCCACATTTCACTTTGCTGCCATTTCAACTTCCCCAGCGCTTACAATATCTGCATTTCTCAGACTCCTCTCAACTGTCTGTTACCCAGAAAATGGTGATTAAGGTTGTCATCTTGGGAGATCGAGGGTCTTCCTGGATCAGGGATCTGCATGGAAATGTAGAGGGGCTGGGGAGCAGGGGTGAGGGATGGCTGGTCGTGCTTAAAGCTAAGTCAAACCCTGAAAGCCCCACAAAGCCTGGGAGGGTGGAGGAGGGAGATGTTGAGATGGCTGAGGTCGAATGCCCCAGAAAGCAGGTGGGATGAAGAGGGGATTAAAGTGAGTTGGTGTAAAGAAAATAGACACCTGTTATTTCTTTACAGAGATCTTTTCTTGGTCTTCAAGCACAACCTCCTGATCCTTTTTGTGTGTTCAATTAAAGCCTTTTCCACACTACCATCATTTCTGAATTCTCACACTGAGGAATTTATTTCATGATCTATTGCCCCCTGCTGCATTCAGGGTGAATGTTTGGCATTGACACAAGTAAATTTTTGCTGGATGAATACATGATGAGTAGCCAGAGACAATGACGCAAGGAGTAGAGTGGCACTTTGGTCTTGAGCACATTCAGAAGAGCTCAAAACTGGCCATCAACCAGCTTTGCATGCCCATAGTGCGAAAGGGTAGAAGAGCAAATAGATAGGGGAGATGCTGGCCATGCAAGGTACATCTCACCCCACGAATAAAGCTCAGGAATAAAGTCCTGCAATCCCACCTGGCTTGCTAGTTACAGGCATACTACATGGTAGAATCACAAATACACTCACGAAGTATACATAGAACATCAAGTTATATGGCATTCTTTTTTTTTTTTTTAGATTGGGTCTTGCTTTTTGTCTTTCAGGCTGGCCCTGAGCTCACTATGCAGCCCAGGCTAACATCGAACTCTGCAATCCTCCTCAATGCCTCTGGCTCCTGAATGTTGGGATTACAGGTACGAGCCACCACACCTGGCAGTGTGGTGTGCATACCAAGGATCTAACTCAGGACCTTGCACTTTTGAGGCAGATGCCAGAACCACTGAGCTAAATCCCCAGCCCTATACAGCATTCTTAATCCCCTGGGAGGGAGGACTAAGATTCAAAGAAATCTTGACCAGTTAGGGAAATGGACACAGTGAAATGAGTAGAAAGCAGTGGAAGAAAGACCACTTAGGTGGATGGACTGCATAGCTTCGTGATTGGAGCTGACCTGAGGTTAATCTCAGCAGAACCAGTATCCTTTAACTGTGTGAAAGACAATGTGGTTTGGAGTGTTCAAGGCATCATTTTGCTTCTTGCTATGTTAATGACAGAACAATCCTGTGGCCTCCCTGACTTTCAGTTTCACCATTTGTAAAAAGCAGATAATAATACCTACTCTGCAAAGTTAAGAACTACTGACATGAAACATAGGAAGCACACTCATCAGAGAGCCTGCTATGTCACAAGAAGTGCTTTATACCTTTAACTCAGGCCCCCCAGCCTCTCCAAGTCTACTTTAAGACTGAAACCAAACTCAACAAAACACCACAGAGCAGGAGGGACCATTTGATTTACTCTGTGCACGTGGACGTGTGTTAACAGGAGGAGCCCAAAAGTGTCTGATCATAATAAGATGGTCAGCGGGAGGAACCATGCTTTCACTCATGTAGGAAAGACTGTAGTCCGACAGGAGGGAGAGCTAGCATGTAAGGTAAGCTCTGTGAAGCTCTGCCCGGGCACCCCAGGGTGACAGGGTGAGGAGAGGGGGCCTTCCCAGGGAGACAGAGCAGCTGAGGACAAATGAGAGAGGCGGCCACTCACCCCAGGATCTTCCCAGCCATCTTGGAGTTAGAGATGTCACACTGGTGCATCGGCCCCATATGGCCCGAGGCATTGCACAGCGCCTCATGAAACTGGAACTGGAGAACTAAGCTAAGGAAATACCTGGAACACAAAGGCACGTTGCGGGGCAGGTTCAGGGTTAAGAAGCCACAGCTTTGCTGTGGACTAGAACAGTCTCACCATCTCTGCCCTCCACATGGGATCTAAGGGAAAAGCTCAGAGGAACCCAGGGCACGGACCTATGCAGGCTGTGCGGTCTGAAGAAGTGGGTCAAGGACCTGCTGGAATTCTTAGCTGCCTCCCGTGCCTCCCAAACACCACCTCCCAGAGCTGGCTCTGCCGACAGGGTCCAAGCCTTTACCGAATGTAGGGCAGGCCGGCAGAAACATGGAACTTGGCACCTGGGTCAAAGTCATTCTCTGACCGAGGAACAGGCGGGCACAGGCCCTGGTGCTTTAACCTGGCAGGAGAAAAACAGGATCCCAATGGAGGCACCCAAAAGATAGAGCAGTTTCTTTTCCAAAGCATTGGTGTGTCACTCAAAATTGGACCTGGCATGTGGACAACACTTGGTACATTTCCATTCATTAAATAACAGAATCAGAGTGGGACTGGGAATCAGAGTGAAACCATAGCAGCAAGGACTGAGCGCTTCCTCTGCGCCCTGAACTGCACTCATGGACCCCTGCACACTCTCGGCACAGGCCTGGTCTCAGCAGAGGTGTCACAGAGGAAACAAGCAAGGCCAGGTCCCTGCTTGCGTGCATCCTAATGAGGGGAGACAGATTATAGACCAGCAAATGGTCATCCAGTCAACAGTGCTAAGAATAGAACAGAGAAACATCGCTGCTGTTGTGCTCTTTGTACACATGAGAAAGCCAAGATTTAGAGATCACTGAAGTGATCCCGGGACACAGAACTAAGCCCTGGCAGACTGAGTACATTGAAGCTGTTTTTGCCCCTCTGATCTGTGCTATGTGGGAGGTCACGGAATTGGGTGTCACTGAGCCTTCTTGACTGTAAAATGGGGACAAAATGATCTGCCTCTGGAATGAGACAAAGTCGATGGGAAGGTTCATGGTTGTATTATTGGTTCACTGGAACCCCTGAATCATCCCCTGGGGGGATCTTCTGGAGGGTCCCTGCCCACCCAGTCCTGGGGTTCATTGGCTGGTTGGTGGTGGGCGTGGCTGATAGAGAAAGGGAAAGGTTTGCTGAGGATGGCTCAGGTGGCTCTGGGGTGGGGCTGGGGCTCTTGGAGGAAGTGCAGCCAAAACTGCTGACTCCACCCCTGGGACCTGTGCTGGAAGTCAGCCTGCAGGTGGAGAGGATAAAATGAGGAGTAGCACCCAGCCTTGCCTGGCTGAGGTGTGACATTGGACTGGACATGCGGCCTCTGTGAGTGCTGACTGCTGCTTCTGGGAGGTGAACATTTTGAATGAGCACGCTACAGAGCAGGTGTGGGTGGGGCCTCACACAGTAGCCCACATCACGCCATGTCCAGCAGCCTTAACTGCTCAGTGCAACACCACTGTCCTTCCAAAGAAGAACCCAACCACACTCTCTGGCAGTGGTGGCCGAGCTCTGCCCTCACCAGCTGTGGGAATGGAACCCAGAGCCCAGGCAGCCACCTTTCCCACCTGAGGTTCCACCACTCCCGGTTGTAGCTGTCCTCCTGGATGCTGCCATCAAAGACCTTCCAGCGAAACACGTCCACTAAGTAACTGAAGGGCATGAAGGCGATCTTCTCCAGGGCAATGCCCATCAGCATGTTGACTTCCTCCTCTGGGGATGGCATCAGGGCAGTCAGGAGGTGGCTCCTGGCTCACCCTTCTGTTAGCCTCACCTGGTAGCCCCGCGCCCCACCCACCCACACTGAGCCCCAGGCTCACGCTGCTTTCCCACTGCACCGTAGGTTCCCACTACCTGAGTCCTGCTGCTCCAGGCTGAGCAGGCCTGTATTCAATAAGTACTTGTGGGAAGAGGCAGAGAGGGTGGCCATTGACCCCACGGCATCCCCAAAAGCAGGGTTGGCATCTTCGTGGAAGATTACAGAGAGGTTCTGGTATTGCAAGAAGTACTGGATATGACCCATCTGGTGGAAGCTGGAGAGCAGGTCTTCTACAGTCACTTCAGTGCATTTCTTTATCCTAGAATTTAAGGGTGAGGGTCGAGAGCATGAGATGCCCCGGGAAGATGGGGACACTTCTGTATTCAGACCCCTTTATAGAACTGGCACGGATGGGCTGGAGACCAGAGGGCCTTGGGTGGTGCCCATCCCCATGCCAGGCTTCATATCCAGTCAGCGTCCAAGACTATGGCCTTCATAGCTGCCTTGCCTCCTGTACTTCTGGCTCCCATCCCGCTCCCTTGGCTGGGCTCACCGCTGCCTATTCCTTGTCTGTGTAGTTTAAGATAGGCTGATGGGGGACCAGAGATTTAGCTCAGTGGTTCCAGCGCCTGCCTCGCAAGCGCAAGGTCCTGAGTTTGATCCCGGTAACCACATACAATGCTGGGCATGCTGACTCACGCCCACCAGTAATCAATACCACATACCACAGTGCCGGGCGTGGTGGCTCACGCCTGTCATCCCAGCACTCGGGAGGCAGAGACAGGAGGATTGCTGAGTTCGAGGCTTGCCTAGACTCCATAGTGAGCTCAGGGCCAGCCTGAACTACAAAGCGAGACCATGTCTCAAAAAAAAAAAAAAAAAGATAGGCTGATGGGAAGCTGGGTAGAGATGTGAAAGTACAGTGCTGGCCTGTAGGTGGTAGGTACCTGAAGTCCTTGCCAGTGTAGAAGTCCCAGGCTGAGGTCTGGCACTCTACCTTCCGCCCATCAGTCGGCCTCTCCAGCATTGATTTTTTCCAGAAATCAGGTGGAGCCGATAGCAGACCCAAGGAGGTGAAGAATTTGTCAGCCTCTCTGAACAACTTCTCAGGCTTCCAGCGCTGTGGGGAAGAGAGTACACAGGCACTGACCTAGTCACCCCGGGGGCCTGAGGGTAGGGATATCCAGGGGCCACGCACTGACCTGTTTCTTCATAACCTTCGTGATGTCCTTGGGGGGCTTTTTGGGGAAAGGTAGAACCAAGTCTAGAATATTGACCCAGGACTGAGCCCACATGTTCCCTGGAAGGAGAACGGAGGGGTTCAGAGGAGCTGAAAATAGTCTGTCCACTGACTCAGTGCCCGCCTCTGTCACCAGCGAGCCCTTACCCAGCAGATGGGCAGGGATGGGCCCCTGCACATTGATGATCTCAGGCCCGTAGTAATTGTGGAGGGCGCGGCGCACATATGCGTGCAGGTTGAGGTAGAGCGGCTGCAGCTCCGCATAGAGCCGCTCCATGTCCTGCTCCAGAGTGTCCGACTCGTACTTAGCACGCCACAAAGCTCCCATGTCTCTGTAGCCTAGGACAGGAGAGGGTGCTTGCCAGCAATCACCACACCACCCTTGAGTCCTGCTCTTGCAGGCAGGAGCCCCAGGTGCCTTCTTGGAAAGCTGTTCACCCTCCCTGGTCCTCTGGATCTTCATCTGCAAAATGGGGATGTTACCTCCCAATGCCACTCTCCATGTTGGATCAGATCAGAGAAGGAGAAGCACCTGAAGTAAAGTCCCAGAATGACCTGCTCTCCATGCCTGCTGGTCTGTACCGAGGTCCCCCTCATCCTCACCATGCATGCAAAGTCCTGTCCTCTGGTGCCCAGCTCGGGCTGCCCTCCACTGTAGCACTGTGGCCACACAGGCTTCTTTCAGATTCTCCAAAACTCTGCCTCTCTCCCAATGGGCAGGCTCTGGCTATGTAGCCGCAGAATCTCCCTAGTGCCTAGCATGCAGAAGGTGCTCTGCTGATATTTGTGGGGGCTCCTACAAGGCCGTAGTCCCCTTCTCCGGGGCCTTGCGCCTCCTTGGCTGTCTGCAGACTCAGCTCTGCCCCGCTTCTTAGGCCCTGTTCCGAGACCAGACTGCTTACCATTAAGCTGTGCAGCTTTGTTGCTGAGCTGCACATAGTGCTGGAAAATGGAGCGAATCGGGCGACCCGCAGAGTCCCGCCAGCCCTCCCAGGCCCACAGCAACTCCTTCAGGTCCCTGGAGGTGGCCATGATCTCTTCAAGGTCTGTCCCAGAAAAGGAGTCACGTAGCACCCCGATTTCTCCTGCCTCTCCCCTCATTCACCCTGGGTCCCCTCCCCCAACAAGGAAGCACAGCTAGGACTGGGAGGCCCACAGAAAGGGCAAGGACCTGGGCACTTACCAGGCTCAAGGGGCATGCAGGGGCCCTCATCCAGGCACACCTCTGCCAGGCTGTATGTCATCTCCATGTAGGCCAGAATCTTATTGTACTGAGGGGGACAGGTGTCACCCAGGGCAGGCCTGTGCCCTCGGGCTGCCACCAGGGCTTGCCCCACAAACCAAAAGAGATGGGTCTGGCTGAAAGGCCCACCCTCCTCCCCTAGACGCTGGCTCCCCACCAGGAATGACCCTCCCACCCCTGGGCTAGGGAGGGTGTGCCTGGGGCCCTGGGGCTCTGTCCATCACCTCCCAGAGCTCGTCCTGGGGCAAGGCCGCCTCGCCTATGTTCTGCAGTTTACTCAGCATGCGCTTCACAGCTGGGTCCTGGAACTGGGCGATCTTAAACATGTAGGCCCGACTGCTGAAGTATATCATGAATTTGGACCTCTCTATCTCCTTCTGCAACTAGAAAGGGGGTCGCTGTATTTGTTGCAACAGGTTAGGAAAAAGAGGTAGATGCCCCACATTGAATTTCCAGTGCCGTGACTCCCCTTCCCACTCCCAGATCCCATTTTAAGGGTCTAAAATCATTGAAGATTTGCTAAGAGGATGAGAGAGAAAAGCTTGGAACCTTAGAAATAAGGAGGAAGGATTTAAAGGGAAAAGAAGCAAGAGACTCTTACATGGAACAAGTTTGAGGCCATTAAGAGGTCTAGAAGCTTGTAACCTACTTTAACATGTGCGTGGGGCTTCTGTCTTCCCTCCAGCTCTAGACAGGGGTCAGCGGGTATGGGGGCCTAATCTCCAATAACCTCTGAGAAGAACGAGGGCAGGAGAGAGCAGAGGGCAGGAAGGTGGTACCATACCATCTCCTTCTGATTTGTTTTGGTGATGTTGGTGACATAGTTCCAAGTGGCCTCCATGAACTGGTTCAACATAATCTTAGCTGCTTGATCATAAAATTGTAGGAACAGCTTTGCCGCAGTTTCATTGTAGTACCCATCTGCAAGAAGGGGATTATGTGGTCCTGGGGGGGGCCTGACCCCTGCCAGAACCCTTATCTGGTCCCATGATCCTTCAGGTCTCTAGTCACACCTAAGCCAGGATCACCCACAATCCTAAGCCATAGGAAGAGCTGCCCATAAAAGTAGAGCATAAGTAGGGAAGATCCAGGGTGAGTCCATCTTGTTCCCATGACCAAGAGACACCAGAGCTGGAGGAAGCTATGGGCCAATCACACATGAGCTCCATATTATGACATCAGGGGCTAAAGGGTCAAGTGTGGAATGTCAGATCTGGAAAGAACCCTGCCCATCTTCTGGTAAATGGCCCTTTTATTTTTATTTTTATTTTTTGACACAGGGTCTCACTTTGTAGTTCAGCCCTGAGCTCACTATGTAGCCCAAGCTAACCTTGAACTCACAGCAATCCTCCTTCCCCTTCCTCCCAAGTGCTGGGATGACAGGCATGAGCCAGCATGCCCAGATGTGGTATGTGGTACTGATTGCTGGTGGATGTGAGTCACCACACCAGGTATTGTTGTATGTGGTTACTGGGGATCAATTCTGGACCTTGCGCTTGCAAGGCAGACTCTGGAACCACCGAGCTAAATCCCCGGCCCAAATGGTCCTTGTTTTATAGGTGAAGAGATCTCCCAAGTCCAAAATGGTGAAGCTACAGAACCAAGAGGAGAACTGAGGCTTCTGGACTTTTAGGACAGAACTTCTTTACTCTACTTGGTCACTTCTCCCTAGAGTTGGAGCCACACTCACACTTTAGCCAGAGAATGATGGGAGGCCCCTCCTAGGCCGATGGGAGGAATGATGGATGGAGGCACGGGGGTGACATTTCTGGGTCTCCAGGCTCTGGAAACTTAGTTATCTCCTCGGGTTCTTCTGAATAGCTCTCTTATATTCACGTGTTTTGCCTTTTTGCTCTCATGGGATGTGGGATCAACCCTGGGACATACCTTCTCTACCTGCCCATAGGCCTGCCTCTATAGAGAAAGCTGGACATTATGCATGCACAGTCAAAGGAGGCACCAGAGTGGAAAGATATGTAGGTTGTGGGTCCATGATTACCTGCACCTGGTTTCAGCACCAACCACAGGCCCAGCCTCTGCCAACCCTTGGTGGCTTCCCTGCACCTGACACGTATGGTCTGAGGGGCACAACACCATCTGTCTGCTCACCATGGAATTCCTTCTAGACTTGATTTGCTGTACTCAGATTCCCTTTACCATGTGCTACCCTCAGCCCAGCACTACTCACCCTTCCCAGGGGCTGACAACATGACCAGGGAAACTGATCAAAGAACCCCCAAAAGAAGATTCATTGTGATCAAAATCTATTTGAAAGGGGCTGTGGATGTAGCTCAGTGGTGCCACAGCTGCCTGGCAAGCACAAGGTTCTGAATTCGATCCCCGGTACTGGCAACCCCCAATAACACACACATTTACATATGTGTATATATGTATATGTGTGTGTATGTATTCAAACTCTAAGAGAAGAAAACCAGTGACATTTCTGGTTAAACTGACCAATCACAGAACTCACAGCCTCTCACTTCAAACCTGAAGATATGATTGATAAAATCTAAGATTCTGAAAATTCAAGATGCAGAGCTGAACTGGAAAGGAAGAAAAGGGACTCTTCAGCTGCTGGAGATGAAGAGGGCACTTGTGAGGGCTGGGGGTTTAGCTCAAGTGGTACCGCGCCAACCTTGGATGCACAAGGGCCCGAGTTTGATCCCTGGTACCGCAAAAACAAACAGAGCACCTGTGGCAGCAAAAGGGGACTGGAGCCCTGTGGCCGCATGGGAGGTCACCGTGCCACCCATAAGGCTGTGGGATGGTGTATGTATAGGACAGCTCATTACCCTCTGTGGTGCAGAAGCAACACCTCCATCACGCTGGGAGCCAATAGATGGCTCTCTTCCTAATTAGGGCCTGCAAGCAGCATGTGTGCATGGAACCCTGCAGAATGCTGTTAGGGCTGAGTCATGGTGGCTCATCATCCAAATTTATCAAATAGAAGAGAAAAATCTAGTAGCAGGACGGACTACAACGATGATCAACCAGTAGGGGGCGCTGTTTATTGGATGCACACAACAAATCCGCGAGGTAGGTACTGTGACCTATATCCATTTTCAGGCGAGGAATCTGAGGCAGAGTGAGGCTGAAGAACCTGCTCACAATCACACTGTTAGTTCCCACCCTGTGCTAACCAACAGACACAATGAATACAGCAGCTACACTTAGGAAGGACAGGTTGCAGCTATACTAGTGAGGAAAATGATAAAATTTGTTAACAGGAAACGGGCAAAGTTTAATGACACTAGCTTTGGGAGAGATTTCTTGATGTGACACAAAAAGCAAGGACAGTAACAACAACAAGACAAATTGGATTTCATTTTTTTTAAGCTTCAAATTTAAAAGTTTGTGTACATCTAAGAACATCATCAGGAATAAAAAGGAGAAAACCCCAAATGGTGGAGTAGGGACTAGCAGCAAAGCTCTGTCTTCTGGGATCTACAGTCAAAAGAGTTTGGTGAAGAGAAGGAAGGAGAAGAGTCTCCAGGCGTTCAGAAGAAGCTGATAGGAAGTTTGGTAGCTGCGAAGCCGGAGAGGTGGAGCACAGTGCAGAGAAAGGAACGGAGCACTCCAGTCCGGAAGGCTCGCCTCGGCCCCTGGGGAGGAGATTGCCTCCCTGGATGCAGGCTAGGCCAAGAGAGAGGGTGGCTGTGGAGAGAGACACCGAGAAAAGCCCACAGCTATTATAAGCTGCAAGAACACCATGGTATTTTACTCTGAAAGTGGCTTCTTCTGCAGGGCAGGCTGGAGTTGGGGAGGAACATTAGAAAGGATTGAAAACATTCAAAAGCATTGAATCATTTGGACCATTTGGGGAAAGGGTTAATTATTTGGGACTGAGCCTAGAACAACTGCAGAGCAGCTACACTTCCGGGCTTCTGGTGTCGCCCCACCACAGTGACTGGGTGGGAGACGGCTGTAGGAGACAGTGGTGAGGATGGTGCAGGCGGGACATAGCACCCTAGGAAGTTTAAGCTCAGGCTGGGAGGGATGTGGAAGTCTGAAACTCCATGGCAAGGAGCCAGGCCAGGCATGTGGGGCCCATAGAAGGGGTTGGGTCTGCAAGTGCTGGCATGAAGCCCAGCAGACTGCCTGACACCTCCAGTCCATCTTCACCTAGCACAGAACTCAGTGGTCTGCTTGCTGTCTCCACCTACCAACCTGAGCGAGGACACAGCTCCATTTGAATGGTTGCCATGGCCAGGGCGTATAAAGACAAAGGGGCCTCTGGTTGAAAGTAGCGAGAGAAAACTGTGACTTGGGACACAAGGAAACTGGGAGCTGCCTGAGTGACTACAGCTTCAAGGTGGACACCGCTGACCACCTGTGTCTAGCAGGAGATGGAGGGCAGCATTCAGTATTTACACACAAAAATGTTAAGTGTGGAAACAGAACAGGTTTTAGCAGTGTCTCATCTTTTCCTGTATCTACTGGATTCCAAGACCGAACACTCTGGAAAGAAAAAAGACTCATTGATAAACACAGAGGAATTGTTTTGGACTCACTTCTTTTCTTTTTTCTTTTTGAGACAGGATCTTGCTTTGTAGTTCAGGCTGGCCCTGAGCTCACTATGGAGCCCAGGTGAGCCTCAAACTCACCAATCCTTCTGGATCTGCTTTCTGAGTGCTGGGATTATAGGTGTGAGCCACTATGCCCAGCACTGTGGTATGTGGTACTCATTGCTGGTGGGC
>PVIC010003264.1:0-43994 GCA_004025085.1 Thryonomys swinderianus
CCCAGCATTATATGTGGTTACCGGGGATCGAACTCAGGACCCTGGGCTTGTGAGGCAGGTGCCAGAACCACTGAGCTAACCCTCCGGCCCTACTATAAAATATTTAAAAGAATTTAAACACTATGTGTTTTGAAATTGATTTAATTTGAATTAATTTGAAATTAGATACTGTGATACCTCTAGCTTTGCTCCTTTTGTTCAGAATTATCCTTGGCTATTCTAGACCTTCTGTGTTTTCATATGAATTTTAGGATTTTTTTGTTCTACTTTTGTGAGTAAAGTATTAGAATTTTTTTCATTGAGTTTATTGGTACATTGTAGGAATACATTATGATCATGTTTCTGATTGAGAATTTGTACATGTACATGATACATCTTGATTCTTATTTTGTCCCATTCCCTTGTCCTTCCTTCAACTTCTCCAGCCCCCATATACAAAAATTAGAATTTTAGTGGGAATAATGTTGAATCTAGATTGCATCTGGTAATAAGGCCATTTTGAGAAAATTAATTTTGCTGATCCATTAACATGGTTTTTCTTTCTAGGAGAATTCTAGGAGACTTCAATATTTTTCTTCATTATTTTTGTATTTTTGTTGTGGAGGTCTTTCCTCTTCTTGGTTTGATGAATTCCTAGGGTTTTTGTTTGTTTTTTGAATCTATCTTGAATACAAGTTATTTTCCTCCTTTATTTCTTGGCTAGTTTGTCATAGGGATATGAAAATCTATAGATTTTTAATAGTGACTTTGTATTCTATTCATCTTTTCATCCAAGTATTCTGTATATATTTTTCTGAAAGTGTAAGATTTAAAAATGGATACCTTAATAGGTGTTTTGTTTTGTTTTGTTTTGTTTTGTTTGATTTTTTGAGATAGGGTCTCACTTTGTAGTTCAGGCTGGCCCTGATGTTTTGTTTTATTTTTAACCAGATATGGTATGAGAATGATTTTTTTTGTGACCTTAAGAATAGAAAATTCAGGGAATGACAGAAAGCACCCAGGTGAGTGGTCCAGCTATTGATGAAACTGTCTAACCAAACCCAGAACTGTCCAGCGCTATCGAATGGTTAGAAAAAACCATATGGTTAATATATCTTACAACAGATTTTGTGCTCCTTGTAGCTGAACCTTTTCTTAGATGATTAAGTCAATCATGGAGCTATTTATCTGTATTCTCTTAAGTACTTTGTAATCATATTCATATAAAACTTTGTTTTGAGGGCTGGAGGGTTAGCTCAGTAGTTCCAGCTCCTGTTTCACAAGTGCAAGGTCCTGAGTTTGATCCCCGGTAACCACATTCAATGCTGGGCTTGGAGACTCACACCCACCAACAATCAGTACCGCATACCACAGTGCCAGGCATGGTGGCTCACGCCTATAATCCCAGCACTCGAGAGGCAGAGACAGGAGAATTGCTGAGTTCAAAGCTTGCCTGGGCTACATAGTGAGCTCAGTGCTAGCCTGAACTACAAAGTGAGATCCTGTCTCAAAAACAAAAACAAAAACAAAACAAAACCTCTGTTTTGAAGCTTAGTTCTGTATTACCAACTATTTCTGTGTGCTCTACCCGTGTTGTGCCCCCGTGGTGGCTCCACACTGCCCATCGCAATCCGTGTGCAGCTGTGGAGGTAGGGGCTGCCCTTCTGCAGGCCGCTGCCACCTTCTTCCTCGTCTGTGCCTTGTAACAGGGTCCTCCTGATGTGGCACCTTTGTTATTGCTCATAATATTTGGCCCCTTCTCCCAGATGTTTTCCTGCCTTCTGCCCTAATTCTCCCAGAATCAGACATGAATTCAGTCACCTTCTTAACCTTTGTTCATCTCACAGATTTCACAAAAACTTGCTCACATTCTCTCACTGGCCCATCTGTCTTTTCTCCTCTGGTGGTTTTCAAACTCCATAAAGTGGGAGTGCTGCTCTGTCAGAGTCCTTCATGTCGTCTGGTGCAGGGTTATATGTGATGACTCTGTTTTGCTAGAAGGCTGTTCTCCATCGCCCTTTGGGGGTCCCCTGCTGTCCAGCTGCTGGGGACATACTGAGAAGCGGGGCCCCTGTGGTGCCTGATGCCCCATGCCAGGCAGCAAGGGCAGCGACAGTGGCTACAGAGTTGCACATGTGTGCACACCAGGCAAAGACCGGAGCCTGTGCTGGGAGGGCCAGCAAAGACTCTCACACTGGAGGAGTGCTCTGTGTGAGGCCTGGCAAAGCCAAGAACATGTACCAGGCGGGGAGACAGCATTCTAGGTGACATGGAAGCATGTCCCAAGCTGTGCCCGGGAGTGAGTCTTATTCAAGAAGCTGAGGCAAAAAGTATAGTTGGGGCAAGAGATTAAGAAAGGATTGGTAGTGAATAAAGTTAAAGAGAGAACCAGAGAAGGGCTTGGCTTTATCTGTGAGTCCTTGTAATTCTGGTAAAGGCGATGAAATCTGTTGGAAATTAATAAAACAAATGAAGCATGTATTATTCATACTCAAGTAAAATGCAAAATGATACCAAATGGTGGTAGAAAACCACGGCTTTCCCGAGCTATTAGGGTCTTTTGGAACACTGTTTACTTTTAGAATATAACATTTAAAAAACTCTGTTAGAGATTTAGAATAAGTAATACTGAATATATTACTTCCCATTCCCAAGGGAACACACTGAATTGCTTAACTCAAAATATGTAAGAATGTTTCCTCTTATCTTGGGACACTGCATTTCTTGTTTAGAAGAATGTAAAAACCCAGGGCTGCTCTGACCTTGCTACAAAAATATTTCACATGATTTAGGTACATTGCTTATCTTTTGAAAAATTATAGTGAAAAAATCTTAAAACATTAGAAGTTGCTTTATAATCTTACTTTTGCTGGGTCATAAACTTCTGAAACTCTATAGATACAAGCTATACTACAGGGCCTAATTCACAGAAAATCTCTTTGGGCTTTCCTTTAAATTAAAATTCTGTGTTAATTGTATAATAGATGTTAATAAATATGAATAGATTAATAAAATGATGGTTTCTGATGAAAATGTTTTATGTTTCATCATGGTATGGTCATGTCTAAATATGGCTTTAAATTACTTTAAATATTAATTTAGATTAAAATTAAAGTAGTCCTAAAGTTTGAGATAATCATGCCCCAGCTATCTTTCCCTTCACTTTTGTTTGTTTTTTGAAGGGGAGGAAGGGTGATTTTTAGAGGCAGGATATTGCTGTGTGGTTCAGCGTGGCCTTTAACTCATTGTGTAGCTCGGGCTGGCCTCAAACTCATAATCCTTCTGCCTCAGCCTCTGGAGTGTTGGGATTACATCACCCTGCTCAGCACTTGTGCACTTTTTTCTTTCTGTCTCTTCATCCTATTGATTTTTTGTTCAATTATTTATGACTAATCTTTGCTCATTTTTATTTTTTGTACCTGCTGAATGAGTGCCCTTCTCTGTATTCATCTCTAAAGAGATGAATTTTTGGGCACACTTAGGGAGCATTAATTACCTTCTAATAATGTTAGGTTTGAAGCTTCTTTTCTGCTCTGTGACACTGTTGACTGTGCTGAATTCATATCAGATATTTTAGACTGAGTCCAGATTAAACAGGGACTGATTGTCCTGTGTCATTTCACACCTTAGCGGGGCAGAGGAAGAACTGACTGACTAGTCAGTCTTTGCTCCTTACTGCTTTTCAGGTTATGTGTTTTTAGCATCAGAATTTCAGGTGGGTGCTGCAGAGAAATGCTAAGGATGCTTTGGGAGCTGGGTAGTACATCCTGAATCAGCTCTCAGCTTCCCTGTCCTTCTTTTACTTATTTATTGTAAGTAAATAGCAGTGATGGCCAACCTTTTAGAGCTTTTAGTAATGCAAACAACTATGTATGACATGCATGCCCCAGGCTCAGGACCACTGGCCTGTAGGTTACATTTTAAACATTTTGTCTCTTAAATCTAGAGGCCGTGGAGCTTTCAAACATCTTGCTTTGTTTCTAGTTTAATATTGTTGTTTCTTCTACTTTTGAAAAAGGTTATTTTAAAGGTCTCCTTTCTCTACTTACTTTTTTGTGGAGTGCAATCAAGGGGAGGAGTTGATGTATAAAGCCTAAATGGCCTTGATGGGATGTTGGCCCAAACAGAGATTTGCCACAGCCACGTCCCAGCGTGTCCTTTCTGGGGCATCCATGATTAATTTTCACTCCTGCTGGTCACTTGTGCCTTGAGCAGGAGTTGAAACCATAAACTATCCCAAAGGCCAAGGTTGTTGAGATTGTCAAAAATGCAGTGATACGGAGGGTTTCCCAACAGCTAGAGTACGGGGTCAGTCTTGGCTTTTCTTGTGTGCTCTGTGCTTTGGGATAGTGTAAACAGCTTATCAGAGCCAGGTCTTTCTTGTTAGTCAGCTTTCAATCCACTGAAGAAACAAGCTCCATGCCTGTGTTTCTTTGGGTTCTGGGCATGGTTTCTTACTGTTGATATATAATCTCGAATGGTCTCAGATACAAATAGATGTAAATAATCTTAACATCCTGTTTTTTACTCTGTGAAGATAGCTGAGAATTTGAGGCTCCAAACTACAACTATATAATATTGCTCTATTAAATAAAATGATTAAGTAAATTTCAAATCTTATTCTCTTCTCAGTGTGTAGAGGAAACAGGACCTCAATATTTTGCTCTAATCATTCTTTTTAATTGATTTGATTAGTACATTTTATATGCACATCATGATCACACTGAACATTGAGAATTTGTACCAGTATATGACATGACTTAATTCTCATTTTTTTCCCATTCCCCTGCCCACCCTACAACCTCCCCACTCCCTATATACATAAGCTTTATTTCCTCTTTTACCATCAAAGTTTTTTGCTCCACTCATTACTTCCACACACCTTTCCCCTCTGTGCTGTAATCATTCTTAACAAAACCAGTGCTATTTGATTTTTACATGATCATACAAAATTTTAAACTTAGGTTAATACATGTAATTATTCACCTTTTGTGGTGAGTTGACTTTGGTTTTAAATAGGAAAGGATATTGAACTCTACTAGAGAGTTAATACTTAAGTTGTCTTTTCCTTTTTCAGGAACATTTATGGGAGAAACAAATAGAAATAAAATAGAGCTCTTAGTGGTGGTACTCCATTAGTGTTGTAAAAATGTTTCATAATTTTTGAACAGACTTAGAGACAAGGATTTGCTGCTGTGGAATATTAACCTAGATAGAATTTGACCATTCATAGACAAATGCATTCTTTAGATGTGTCAGCATTAAATATGATTTTTCTTAAACTGTGGCTTGAAATGGAACTCAAATGAAGGTACCGTGTTTTCTCTCAGCAGATTTCATTTATTTTCAGAATGAATACATGCAGCTGTTTCAGGTATTTAAGTCAGCCTAGGCCTTGTAAATTTGTCTCTCAGTTCTTGGCAACTTGTTTCTTTGAAATTTCCAGTGACATAGTTTGAACAAAATGGTGGCATTTCCTGATTGGTTAGTTAAATGTTTTCTTACTCTGTTGCCTTCCTTTTTAACTGATTCTGGCTTAAGCTTCTGAATGTTGCTAGTTGTTTGTTTTCTTACCTTGTCTGAAATAAAAGAACATGCAAAATAAGAGGCGTGAGCTGTGTCTCTTGGTGGACACAGTTTCTGGAAGAAGCACATGGGGTTGTCAGGAGGCCCAGGGGGGCTTCTGAGCCGATCTGGTCACTGTTCAGTCTCCATCATTCCTGGTGTGGAGCGTGCAGCAGGAGTCCGCATGGGGCCTCCCATTGCCCTGCAGGAAGGCAGCATCCCACAGGCAGATCGGCCTGTGTTCTTGAGGTTACCTTCACTCTCCCTTCTGGCAGAAATGCCGAGACCTTGGTCCAGTCAGTGGTTGTCACAGCAGGATGCATATACAGTGGGAGCCTCCCTGAGTGTCACCGGCTGTCAGCACAGATGCAGATACCAGATGGACACTCCTGTGCACAACAGCCTACCCAGGTTTGGGGGTGTACTGGGACTCCAGACACCTGGACACCTTGGATAGTTAATTTTAGTTGTCAGGCTTGCTAGCAAGGAGGTGCACAGGAGGCTAGTAAAGTGCACGTTTGGGGTGGATGTGTGGCTCACTGGCGCATGGCTGGAGGGCCTGTGCCTGGCAGCCAATTCCTTCTCTTCATTCTTCCTCAGCTCTCTGGCTGCCAAGGGCTGTGCGGCTTCCTCTGCCGCATCCCCCGCCATGAAGGTGCTGCCTGGGAGCCACGTGACCAGGGCTGCACTTGTGAGCCCTAATAAGCACGTCCACCTTTAAACGTAGGTGTCAGATATTTTGTCTCAGCAAGATCCTGGCCAATATAATGAACTATATGTTTTAACTAAAAGGCAGAGTAAAGATTTACAGATAATTGTAACTGATTTTGACTGTATATTTTCATGACCTTTTTCATATGACTTTTATGGTCATCTCAAAGAATTTAAAACTCTAAAGTGCCAAATTTAGTAAATTCTTACCTAGGACTTTCTCATGATGAAAAACTGTATGTTTGTTTCTCATTGACAAGAGTTTCGATTTCCTGAACATAAAAGTTTAAGCACTCAGGTGGCAGAGGCAGGAAGATGGCTGAGTTGGAGGCCTGCCTGGGCTATGAAATGAGCTCAGGGCCAGCCTGAACTACAAAGAGAGACCCTGTCTCAAAAAAAAAAAAAAAAAAAAAGTCTGTTAATTTCAGATACCTATTTTTTGATTCAGTCTTTAAATGGGGGGGGGCTTCCTAAAAAGTTCTTTATATACTCTAGGTAATAGCCCTTTATTGAGAAACAGCTGGTAAAATTATTTTCCCCATATCGCAGGTTGTCTTTTTGCTCTGCTGGTGGTTTGTCTTGAAGTCCAGGGATCCCATGGTTGATTTTCTTTGCTAGTTCCCGTGCTGCTGAAGTTTTGTTCATGAAGTCTTTCCCTATGCCAGTGTCTTCAAGAGTTTCACATAACCTGTTTTCCAGCAGGTTTAGTGTTTCTGTTTTAATGTTTAGATCTCAAACCCAAGTGAGTTTAGTACAGGTTACTAGAGATAGATCTAGCTTTCATCTTTGGCAGGTTGAAAACCAGTTTTTCCCCTCGTCAATTGTTGAAGAGATTGTCTTTCCCCCATTGGGGGTGTTTGGTTCCTTTGTCAAAGATGAAGTGGCTTAGTGTATCTGGAGTTGTTTGTGCATCTTCCAATCTGTTCTATTGATCCTCAGGTCCATTTCTTTGCCAGTACAGTCCTGTTTTATCACAGTGGCTTTGTAGTATAGTTTTAGGTTGGGGATTTTGATATCCCTGCCGTGTCCTTGTTGCCTTGGATTGTTTTTGTTATTCTAGGTCTCCTATGGTTCCAGATGAATTTTTGGATTGTTTTCTCTAGATTTGTGAAATATACTATTCGGATTCCAATCAGTATTGTGTTGAATCTATATAATAGTTGTGGCAGTATAGTCATTTTGACAACTGGGATCTTGTTATTTATTTATTTACTTAGAGACAGGTTCTCTCTGTGTAGTTCAGGCTGGCTCTGAGCTCACTGTGTAGCCCAGGCAAGCCTCAACCTCAGCAATCCTCCTGCCTCTGCCTCCCAAGTGCTGGGATTACAGGTGTGAGGCACCACGCCCGGCACTGCGGTGTATGGTACTGATTGCTGGTTGGAGTCAGTCACAACCCAGCATTGTTCTGTGTGGTTACCCGGGATCTATAATTGGTTAAGTAAAATAACTGAACCAAAGGAAAGGACCTTTTGATGCCTTCAATGAACATTCCTCAACAGATATACAAAATAGCTTTACCATTTTCTATCACTGCATCTTTTATAAAATTATTTTATATTTGTAGCATTTAGTAATTTCTGTAATTTAGTCTCTTTGAGAATAATTCAAAAATAATTGGTAGAACATAATTTATATATGATTTGTTTTCCCATTTTTTCAAATTGCTGAAATTGAAAATGTCAATGTCCTTGTGATAGGCATATATCTTTTCCATTTAATTTTCTTACCACTTATCACTTTTGTATGTGTGCACTGATCTTACTGTATGATTGTGTTAGGTCTTTTAATCTTATAATTATATACAAAGCTCAAATTCTGTCTAACATACAGGATCGTTGGCTGTTCTCATAGGTAAACCCTAATTCACAGTGAGTTAATGCAACAGAACTTTATTTCTTGCTTATATCAGCATCATAACAAAGGCTGTCCTGTGCCTCAGCTTTCCTTTCCTCTCGGTGTGTGCAGTCATTTCCATTCAGTGCAAAGTGGTCAAAGAAAACAGAGGATCGTATGAAGACAATCTTTAGGTGAGGGTTGCAAGTGTGGCACTCCATGTGCTTACATTTCACAACTAAAGCTCAACTCTGTCATGATATCTAATTGCAACAGAAAAAAAACAAAACAAACCAATGTGTGCAGGATCTAGCCAGCCTTTGTCCAAACTTCCAAACCCCAAATGAAGAAATCTTTTTACAAAATTTGATTCTATCCTATACTATATGAGTGTATTTGGAAATAAATCACTCATATTACTTGGATTATATAAGGATTTAAATATGAAATTAAAAATTTTAAATATTGATAAGAGTTACATAGTTTTAATAAACCAGAGAGGAGGGGAAATAATTTTGAATAGTTACCAAATGGCCTTTAATTTAGACATTGAATAAGAGTATAGCAGTTGTTGAGCAAAATGACTCATAGACAAAGTTTGGACAGGTAGCACTCAATCATTGTATTAGAAAATTAAATATACAAAACACTATGTAAGGAATTTATAATTAACTTAATGAATGAGTTTGGCAACTTATTTGAATGATGTTTTAGGAAAATTTTCTAATCAAAACCCTATGTATGGATTGAGAAAAATATTTTTAAATCATATATCTGATAAGGATTAATATCCAAAACTTAGAACTCTTAAAACTCCAGGAAACCAGTACAGTTAAAAATTGAGTAAATGTTCTGAGTATCATTTTCTCCAAAGAAGATATTGAAATGGCCAACAGGTACATGAAAGATGGTAGATGTTGCTAATCATCAGGGAAATGCTAATCAGAGCCACTGTGATGCTACCTCATACCCATTGGGATGACTTTTGTGAAAGAGACAGGTATTAGGGTGTGAAGCAAAGGAAATCACACTCTGTTGGTAAAAATGTAGATTGATGCAGACATTTTGAAAAATGGTAGGGAGCCATTAAATAAATATAGAAAGACCTTATGACTGAGGCATCCTTCTTCTGGCTATACAGTGTATCAAAACAAAATGAAATCACTACATCTTAGAGATAGTGACACTTTCATGTTTTTTCCACTATAAAGCAAGAGCCAAGATAGGGAAAGAACTTAATGTCACACTACTGCATGAATGGATGAAGTAACTGTGGGTGTATGTTTGTTAAGTCTTAGGAAAGGAGATCCTATTGTTTGCCAAAGTATGTCTAAACACAGAATATTATGCAAAGGCACAGAAAGAAAAGTATTACTTGAGCTTACTTGTACATAGAATCTTATTTTGATTGATTGGTTGATTGAGACAGGGTCTTGCTTTGTAGTTCAGGCAGGCCCTGAGCTCACTATGTTGCCCAAGCAATCCTCAAACTCAGAGCAGTTCTCTTCCTTCTGCTTCCCAAATGTTGGGATTACAAGGTGGAGCTGCTGGAGTGAGTGACCACACATAGCATTGTGGTGTGTGGTACTGATTGCTGGGATTATAAGTGTGGTGGCTCATGCCCACCACACCTGGCACTATGGTATGTGGTTACTGGGATCGAATTTAGGACCTTGTGCTTGTGAGGCAGATGCTGGAAACCCTGAGGTAAATCCCCAGCCTGGAATTTTATTTTTTAAAAAGGCAAATGTGCAAAAATGTAGAGTGAATCAGTGGTCACCAGAGGCAAGTGTGAAGAGGAGGGGACAGGGAAGATATAAATCAAAAGACACAAATAGTAGAAGTGTAGGGTGAACAAGTCTAAATATCTGATGAACAACATGAAGACTATTGTAAAGAATAGTGTAATGTATTTGGGATTTTTGCTGAGTATATTTATCTGTCCTTGCAGTACACAGAAGAATGGATAATCATATGAAATGATTAACTTAACTGTATTAACTTCCTTCATTACAGCAGCCATTTTATTAACTATTTATCTCATAACATCATATTGTATACATTAAGTAAATAATACAATTTATTTTGAGAAACCAAACAAGAATATTTTAGGTTTTTTTCTTGTTTTTCCTTATACAGGTGATTAAAGTATACAGTGAAGATGAAACCAGCAGAGCTTTAGAAGTACCCAGTGACATAACAGCCCGAGATGTCTGCCAGCTGTTGATCCTGAAGAATCATTACATTGATGACCACAGCTGGACACTTTTTGAGCACCTGCCTCATCTAGGTGTAGGTGAGCATGCAGAATCACAGGCATAAATTATTGTTTTTCTGAGCCTTATAGTTACAGGTCATGATAGAGATTGTCCTCAGATGCATAAATATAGATAAAAGAGAATTATGAACAGTTCTTTTTCATTATTTTTGGTTGTTAGTGGTTGATTTTAAAAAAGTACCACAACATTGAATGAAGGATGAAATATAATAAATTTATTACCTCTCTTTGCTTAAGTAGTGGTATGTGGGCATTTTGGAGCTCAGTATATTTCCACAAGAACATTTTAAGATGGCACATCACTGAGCTTGCATGTTAACCTCACACTCCCAAGCTTAGTCAAATCATCCTCCTGTCAGGCTCCTGAGTGACTGGGCCTCCAGGTGGTACTGCCAGGTCCAGCTCATAGAATTCAAATTGATGAAAAGATAGATTCAATCATAACCTTGGGTAGCATAATAAAAAATTCTTGAGAAGTTAATAAAACAACTGAACTTTGAACTACTTTTGGCACTGACTGCAGTATAGACAAAAACCTGTATCCATCCTAATAATTCTCAATATGAGAATGTATATCTTTAATTTCTTTTTTCTTTTTCTTTTTTTTTGAGACAGGGTCTCACTTTGTAGTTCAGGCTGGCCCTGAGCTCACTATGTAGCCCAGGCAAGCCTCCAACTCAGCAATCCTCCTGTCTCTGCCTCCCGAGTGCTGGGATTACAGGCGTGAGCCACCATGCCTGGCACTGTGGTATGTGGTATTGATTGCTGGTGGGTGTGAGTCACCACGCCCAGCATTGTATGTGCTACCGGGATCAAACTCAGGGCCTTGCACTTGCAAGGCAGGCTCTGGAACCACTGAGCAAAATCTCTGGCCCGACAACTTATTTTTAAACTCTTTCCAAAAGCAAAACAAGTAGTACAAGAACTTTCATTAAAATGCATAATATTTTAATTCACAAACAGAAAAGTATATTTGATTTCCATTTTTCTTCACATAAAAAGGAAAAGGACTAAAGGCTAGAGATTTAGCTCAGCTAGTAAAGACATTTTCCCATGTTGTTGGTTGTCTTTTAGTGTTGGCAGTGATTTCTTTTGCTGTGCAGAAGCTTTTTAGTAGGATGAGATCCCATTTGTTGATTCTTTCTGCTAGTTCTTATGCAATAGAGGTTTTGTTCATAAAGTCTCTGCCTAAGCCATTGTCTCCAAGAGTTTTACCTAACCTGTTTTCCACGGGTTTATTGTTTCTGTTTTAATGTTTAAGTCTCTAATCCATTGTGATTTTAGTTTAGTACATGATGAAAGAGATAGAACTAGTTTTAGTTTTTGGCAGGTTAAAGCTCAGTTTTTCTAGCACCATTTGTTAAAGAGGCTGTCTTTCCTCCATTGAGGGTGTTTGGCTCCTTCGTCAAAGTTAAGGTGGCTTGGTGTATCTGGAGTTGTTTCTGGATCTTCTAATCTATTCCACTGGTCCTCGGGCCTATTACTTTGCCAGTACCATGCAGTTTTTATCACAATGGCTTTATAGTAGAGTTTTAAGTTGAGGATTGTAATGCCCCCGCCATGTCGTGGTTGCTTAGAATTGCTTTTGCTATTCTAGGTCTTTTTTGATTCCTGATGAATTTTTGGATGATTTTCTCTAGATTTGTGAAGTATGGTATTGGAATTTCAATTAGAATTAAATCTGTACAGTAGTTCAATTGCAGATTCAATTGCGTTGAATCTGCATAGCCATCTTGACGATGTTGGTTCTCCCTACCCAGGAACAAGGGATGTCTTTCCATCTTCTGATATCCTCTTCTATCTCCTCTTTCAGAGTCCTGTAGTTTTCAGAGTAAAGGTCTTTCACCTCCTTTGTTAGATTGATTCCTACATATTTCATTTTTCTGGGTGCTATTGTGAAAAGGATTGACTCCCCAATTTCTCTTTCAGTGAATTTGTTGTGTATACAAAGGCTGCTGATTTTTTCTCGTAAATAGCTTGTATTAGATTGAGATAAAGTCTTTCTATTCCGATTCTCTGTAGGGTTTTGATCATGAATGGGTGTTGAATTTTGTCAAATGTTTTTTCTGCATCTATTGAGATGACCATATGCTTTTTGTTCTTGAGTCTGTTAATATAGTGCATTACATTTATTGATTTAAGTATGTTAAACCAGCTTTGCATCCCTGGGATAAATCTGACTTGATCAGGGTATATGATTTTCTTGATAACTCTCTGTATTGTTTGCCAATATTTTATTGAGGATTTTTGCATCAATATTCGTTAGAGAGATTGCCCTGCAGTTTTCTTTTTTGGTGGGGTCTTTCTCTGCCTTTAGGATCAAGGTAATGGTTGCTTCAAGGAATGATTTTGGGAGTACTGCTTCTCTTTTGATTTCATTAAAGAGTTTGAGAAGTAGTGGCATTAACTCTTCTTTAAAAGTTTTGTAGAATTCAGCAGTGAAGCCATCAGGACCAGGGCTTTTTTTTGTTGGTAGGTTTTATGTCATAATTTCACAAATTGACATTGGGTCGTTTAACATTTTTATATCCTCTTTGTTCAGCTTTGGAAGTTCATGTGTATCTGGGAATCTATCCATTTCTTCTAGATTTTCCATCTTTTTAGAGTACAAATTTTCAAAATACATGTTTATTATCCTTTGGACTTCCACTGGATCTGTGGTGATTTCCCCATTTTCATTCCTAATAGCATGGATTTGAGCCTTTTCCTTCCTTTGTTTGATAAGTTTGGCCAAGAATCTGTTGATTTTATTTATCCTTTCAAAGACCTAACTCTTATCTCTTCTTTAATGAAGTCCTTCCTGCAGACAGTATTTCTGTTTTCATCTCAGAGATCAGTTCTGATTTCCATTTTACGAGATCTGCTTTTGTTACCATCTCAGAGTCCTGGTGTTTGAGTTTCAATTTGCTCTACTTCCCTTTTCCCTGAGTTTCCCTGTGGTGGTGATCTTTGTGTCTGGCTTTTTGCATATTTTCTCATTTCTACTCCTTTGTTGTTACTAATGTTTGTTTAATTCCTTGCCTGGTGTCTAGGCAATGTTTGTTGCAAGTCTCTTTCTTTCTATTATTCGGGACTCTTTGGAAGTGGCACCTTCCTGGGTTGTCCTCCTCGAATCTGTAATGACTCTTGAGAGTTCTCAGTTCTGGCACATCATGGGATGTATTTGAACTGAACAATCACATTATCTTTGCTACCATAATAAAATTAGTACCAACAACAGTGTTAAACACAGTAAATAAAATGAAAAGTTTTGATAATTTCTATTTTGAAGACTTTGAACTCATGAGTTACCTCTGTGTCCATATGTGAAAATTTAGAATTAATCAGCAATGTATATACAACATGCAGGTCTTAAATGTACCCACAGTACCCTTTGGGAATAAAAGTTCACTGGGGATTCAGGGAGATAGGAAGACAGAAGGAGAATAAAAGCTTAGAAATAGAATTAGCAGATTTTAAAGTTCCAGTAGATCTTGAGAACGTCATATATGCCAGAGGGTAACAGAGGCTAAAGGGACATATGTAAGACAGTACCAACTGAAACCTGCAAGACCACTGGAGACTTTGCACACCTTCTTATAATAATACAGAGAAAGAATTAGGGCAGACTGAGAGCCTTTTACTTTTGGGTATTGGTTCTGACTGGAAGACAGGAGAGGGTGTGGGAACAAGAGGTGAATAGAAGGACCTAGGAGTACAAAGCAAAACAGAAACTAGTTTCCCTCTTCTATAAAGATGTAAGCAATTAAGAGGACAGAATCCCAGAAAGTTGGACAGATTCAGTACCAGCAAGGTAGGAAAAAAAATAGTTATGTTAGAGTGAAGAAATAAAAAGAATAACAACAGCATCAAAATCAGCAACAACAATATACCAAGCTAAGTGGATTAGTTAAAAGGAGATAGCCCTCAACCTTTATTTTGCCTGGTTTGTCTCAGCGTAGCTCTGGTATAGAATGGAGGCCTGCCGGGAGGCCGCCGCCCTGGGCACAGGTAATGGTGCGGGCCTCCTTTGTGGTCTAGGTTCCCCGCGAGAGAGCTCCCCTGCACGCACTTACAAGTCTGTCTGAGTGCAGCTTGGGTTCGAAGCACTGGTTAGGCAGGGCAGGTCAGCTCGATGCTGCAGAGCTGCCCAAGGTCTCGGACTGCGAGGACCTGCCAGGAGCTCGTGCAGGACGATAAACATGATGTGTCCTGCGCTGACATGACCCTCACCGAGTCAGACTATTCAACAAACTATAAACTATTTCAATAAACTATAAAGAATGAATTACACTGCTAAAGTAAGTCATGGTTTGAAAGAAATTTTAATTTCTGCTCTCTTAATTTTATAGATATTAATAAGAGCATGGTTTTATGTAAGTAGATGAGAAAGGAAGGAATTTGTTATGACCATATCATTTGATTTTCTTGAACTCTATATTAATGTGGATTCTGTAACAAATTATCACAAACTTAGTGGTTGAAATAACAGAAATATGATCTCTCACACATGTGGAGTTCTGAAAATTGGAATCACTAGGTTGAAATCACAATGCTTCCAGGGTTGTGGTCCCTCTGGAGGACTAGGAAGGGTTCATTCCTTGCCTCTTACAGCTTCTGGTGGCTGCCAGCATCCCTAGGCTGTCTCTGTCTCTGTGGTCAGACGGGCTCCTCCTACCCGCTCCCCCCTACCTTTCTTTTTAGGAGCAAGGACATTTCAAGCCCTATCATATAATCCAGAAAAATCTCATTTCCAAGATCCTTAATTTAGCCATAAGGTAAATGTTTATACACCTCTTCCTGTTTCTCTTCCTCCTGCTCCTTTTCCTCCTCATCCTTCTTTACAAGTGAGGTGTCATTTATAGATTCCAGGCATTAAGGTACAGTTAACTTTGTGGTGTTTTTATTCAGAGTGTCACAAACTCTTTTTCATTTTATGTTAAAAACCTTTTTAGCAATAAAGCATTAAAATAATTTAAAATAACTTGTCATTGACAATCCAGTTACTTTTTTCAGTTTATTTGAAAAATTGTGAAAGAATTATATACTTAGTTAATAGAGTTATTCACTTTTTTTCTTGTCTTCCAGTATGTAATAGTGTCTCTTTGTTTCATGTATTTGTGGACTTAGACCCCAGGGTGATGTTGTTCCAAAGTATGGTTAGATTCAGGTGAGAGATTTGCTTTCTCTTATGAAATAGAGTTTTTTAAATGGTGTTGGCAGAAGTGCATTTATAGGAGGATGCACTTCAGTAATATTCTGAAAAGTGGTTTGCTTTCCATATCCTGCTTTTTCTGAGCCCTTGACATGTTAGTAGATGTCCAGTTTGAGGACTGCTGTCCTAGGAAGTATCAGAACCTGAGGGTGAGGACAGAGCAAACTCTGTGGGAAGAAGCTAGAGTAATTAGGCGAGCTTAAGGGCACTTGGGCCCAAACAGCTACCACTTGATGCTGATTCCCTGCAGCGGTGTCTGCTGCTCTTGTACTCCGAGGAGAGAGTCCTGCGCGCGCCTCCCAACAAGTCGTGAGTTCTGAAGGCGCCTGCACTGGCCAGTGGGGATTGCTGTCATGTAGGGCCATTTATGACCTATTTAACTTCTGTTTGTGATAATCTCACTAAGGCTGATAATTCTCAATAGATACCTGCTGTACTGCATATTATTTATTACAGTAAAAAGATTATAGTTCTAAAATAGCATAATATGTAATTATAATATTTTAAATACTCTTAGATTTTTCTTTGGGAGAACTATAAGAACATATTTTTTATTGCAGTCACTGCAATTTATCCCTAGTAGATATTTTTGAAGTTCAGCAGTAAAAATCTACTGTGTAAATTAAGTGGCAGTTTCACTCAGGTACATTACAAGTTATTTATATTAAGGAATGTAAAGTACAAGTCTTGTTATATAAAAGCTTAAAATGGAATACTGCAGACTAATTTGAGCTACATATGAACTGTAAATTTTGAGGCATCAAATAATAATACACATATTTATCCATTACAGTACAATGGTGTCTTGGATCATGAATTTAATTCTTCTCATGATTCTACTCACAAAGGAAGCTGGACAAGAGCTATGTCAAATTCCCCCATATGGTCAACACGGAACCTGACCACTGCATTTGATTTTGTTCTTTATCTAACTATTTAAGTACACAAATTGAATTAAGTACACAAATTGAAGTATCACTGTATCGTCTTGAAATTACTGAAATGAAAGAAACACTGAAATAAAATAAGAGATGTGAGAATGTTGTCTTACTGTTTTGTAAACCATGAGCTACACCAAAACTTAGGAAAAGGCTGGGGATTTAGCTCAGTGGTTCTGGTCCCTGCCTAACAATTGTGAGGTCCCTGGTTTGATCCCTGGTAACCACATACAATACCAGGTGTGGTGTCATGCCCACCAACAAGTACCACACAGCACAATGCCAAGTGTGGTGGCTCACATTTGTGATCCCAGCACTCCGGAGGCAGAGGCAGGAGGATTGCTGAGTTGGAGGCTTGCCTGGGCTACATAGTGAGCTCAGGGTCAACCTGAACTATAAAGTGAGACCCTGTCTCAAAAATTAAAAAAATAAAGAAAAAAATTAGGGGAAAGAATTCTAGTTCCAGAGCTTACTTTTTTGTTTTTCTGTTCTTTATTTAGATCATATATTTACACAACACAGTTACATTAATTCTATCCAAATACTGACCTGTGTCATACTGAGCTGCTTCTAGTTCTTTGTCTACCAATATAGTACAACAAGAGAATAACCACCAGTGAGGTACTGTGGTCTTCCTGTGTATCAAATGCAGATTGTCATGGAGCGTTTTCATTGTTGTTATTGTGTTTGGTTTTCAAAAGCTTATAGAGTCCCATGTCTGGGAGATGGGACTTGTTTGATGTTAGGATTTGAACTTCCTGCTAAAGACCACAAAGAACAGCAGACTGCCTTCAGGAGTGTGAAGGCTTTGCTGGACAGCCTGGTTGGGGGAGGGCTGTGTTGCCGAGAGAGCACTGACATTATCAAATCACTCAGCATCGTTGTGACTGTGTATTGAACATATAAGTATAAGGATGCAGGAGTCCCAGAGTGTTGACCTACAGGTTGAAAGTAAGGAAAGAGACCAGATCCTACAGCGGTAGAACAGGGTACCCTTGCCTTGAAGTGGGGGTGAAGAGTTGCATCATCAGTGGGATATTATAGAGCCCAAAAACAACTTGGTAACTTGTGTGGTTCAGCAGGGCCTGAAGGGGTCGGAGGGTTGAAGTCTTGAAAAATGGCCAAAAGACCTCTGACATGTTGGGGAGCCAATGGGGAGCCATCAAGCCAGTGAGGGCTGGAGGTGATAGGAGATGTGTGTTAAGTGGAGGTGATAGGAAGGTTCCCTGACAGGCTGATGCTTTCATAGTAACCAAAGCACACAGCAAGCAGGCCTTGCAGTTAATAGGCAATTGTTCTGAACAGAGGGAAGAGTAGAGAGAGATGCCAAGATGAAGCAGTGCGCTTGTGTGCAAGAAGAAGCCCAGAGGCCAGTGTTCGTGGAGTGGAGTTGCTAAGGTAGAGTGTGATGAGCAAGAGCTTCACAGAGCCACCATGGGGCCAGGTTGTGTAGCGAATTGTGGGACCTGGAGCGGGTCTAGCCTTACACTGAATGAGAGAAAACAACGGGAAGTCTTTGCGTCTGAGGGGAATATAAACACCTAGTATGAAGGAGGCCAAGATTCAAGTTTGAACCTTTGAAGGCTGAGTAATTTCACTTTGCTTTGCTGAAGTAATCTCACTTGTCTTTCTTGGTTTTTTTTTTTTTTTTTTTTTTTTTTTTTGAGACAGGGTCCCGCTTTGTAGTTCAGGCTGGCCCTGAGCTCACTATGTAGCCCAGGCTAGCCTCAAACGCAGCAATCCTCTTGCCTTTGCCTCCCAAGTGCTGGAATTACAGTGTCTCTCCATTTTTGCTAGTCATACACCCTCCACTGTGCCCTTTCATATGTGGTCTGCATGTTTCTGAAATCTGTGACATCCTAAACTTTATAGGCAAGAATGTTTTGACTTGCAGGATAGATGAGAGTTAGAAGTTTTCTACACTTTAGTTCAATTTTGTGGCTGAGTCATGCTTAGGACAGTTTCAGAGATAGTATGTTGCTAATAGATGTACTACTATTGTTTGTAGCCACAGCACAAAGTCCTCAAGTCAGAAGGGTATACTCAACATTCAAAATGTGATGGCTTCTGGCACCTAAAATCTGTTTTCAGAGTGGAATGAATCTTCTGTGACAGAAGGAACTTCAATCTTATTAGTGTGTTTTGATATGTATGCATGTGTGTGATAGTGACTATGAACGTACATAATGTGTTTTAGTATCTGTTCTACATACAGTAATACAAAGGTCAATCCCATCCAAGGTCCAACATCACACAAGTCTAAGTTTCACTAGATTTTTTCTTTACTTTAAATTATTTTAGTGGTACATGTTTGCAATATGTATTATTTACATTCATCCTGGGTATTGGTACATGCGTATAACACATTTAATTTCTTTACTTCCCCCTTTCCTCCATTTCGTCTCTCATTTCTTGGCCCCCTTCTCATTTGCAAAAGATCTATCACTCTGTTAAATTTTAAGGACTATATTTTTACTAAGCAATGCTTCCTCCTTGGTCCCGTAGGTCAAGCAAATGTTCCTAGGATTATGCAGTGGGATTGTCTCTCACTCACCCTACATTCATCTTAGACATGCTACCATTGGAAGTTTGAACTTCAAAAATTTCATCAGATAAATCTTTTTTACCTAGTTAGGATTAAAGTTACTCAGATTAAACTGAGCCAGTATTACTTTACAGCAAAGCCATATTTTTTACTTTGTCCGAGCAGCAGGATTGATCGTGTTGGAAATTACCTGTTCTTGAATTTGTATACAACATGAATGATAACTATAATATTGTTATGTGGTATTGTCTGCATATAATTAGTAATGTGTGACTCTCAAGCAGCTCACTTTTTGTGCTTGGGATTAGAACGCAGGGCCAGTGAATGCTAAACACCTGCTGTAGCACTCACCTACATCCTAGCTGGCTGCTGAAAATTGTAATAGGGAGAATAACTCTTTGCAAGCAGTTAAGTATGACAATTTTGTAGTGAATCTCTGATATGCTTGATTTTGGGTTATGTGATGATGTGGTGGCGGCTGTGCACATTGTTTTGTAGGCATTTGATTTGACATCTCACAATATCAGCAAATATTTCCCCTTTCATAAAGCAGTGTTCCAGGTTTTGCAACTCTTGTGCTTGACTTACCACTGGGTGTCACTGTAGTTTCCCACATGGAGGCCGCTGATTTCATATTCATCTAAGAGGCAGTTGGTGGGGGAGTGGACTTCAGCTGCAGGTCCTCTGAACTTATTGGGATCCATGTTTGCCTCGCTCACATTCTGATTGCTAATTGAAGCCACAGAAGAAAGCAGTGGTAATTAACACAATACCTCAAGCACATACCTATACACTCCTCAGAAAGAGGAATTAATTGCGCTTACTCTCGTTGCCGGGGACAGCAGAGATTTCCATTGTGAATAACATTATGAAGTGGCTTTAATAAGAAAAATGAAGGACTGGAGGCTCTTAATGAAACCGTTTTCATGTTGCAGCCACATCCATGTGATCTCAGAGACAGAGCGGTGCATTGTGGGGAGAGGGAACGTGTACTGCCTCCTGCTCGGAAGTTGCCCCTTCCCCTTTTTTCCCCAAACAACAAGCACAGCATTTTTCCTGTTCTCTGGAGCTGATATGGGGTTGTACTTTCTGTGCTGCTCATAACGTCTTGACTCCCACATTCGTAACCACCCTCCTCACCAGCAGAAAACACTGGGGAGCCTTTGGAACTAAGGCGACACCCTGTTCCTGTGCATGCAAGATGGAAGTGGGAAGTGTTTAAGCAGCTGGGAGGGTGAGGTGCCCGAACCTCAGTCTGCCTCCCGTTTAGTCTGTTTTTCCTCCACAGTATTTGTATAGTCTCTGCTGCTTGAGTTCGGATCCCTTCGTCCTCCTCGCTGGATATTATGTTTAGTTCACACCTGTTCCTCCTGCCACCAGCACTCCCACAGTGATCCGGCCGAGTGCAAGCCCGGTTCTCACTGCTCTGGGCCCGCGGCCTCTGTGGAGCTCACGGTGCCTGGCGACCTGGCTCTCCCCACCCTCGTGTGTGCAGCCTGTGCCTCCCCTTCCCTCCTCAGTGTCTGCAGCAGAAAGCTGCCTGCAGGTTCCTGCAGACACTGTGCTTTCTATTGCTTCCCTTGCTCGTGCCATTGAGATTCTCAGGAATCTTTTTTCCTACCCATTTTTGTCTGGCTACTGCTGTGCATCTTCCGAAGCTTACTTATTTTAGTTTAAAATGCTGGACAGATACAACACCTATTCTGCCCGTGGAAACAAAATCAGCTGACCTGGTGCTGCAGTCTGCACCCTGCAGCCTGTGCGTTATAGTCACCCTTCTCGTCTGAGAGCTTGTGGGGAGGCTCATCTGCTTCTTCCAGATGCCTGGGCCCTGGGCGCACACTCCGGCTGCTCCAAAGTGGGGCACCGCCTGTTCTGAGTGTTTGAGGGGATTGCAGATCCTATGGGAGACACGGGAGCATTAGCAGCAGGTCGTGTTCTGCACGTGGTGCTCCCCATAGGTGCGCGAGTAAGGAGGCATGGAAGATGAGTACGTCAGACAAGCATTGCAGATGAGCTACTTACTGCAGCTTGTGTTCAGCATCTGTTAGTGAGGAGAAGCCAGCCTCATGGATAACAGGAAAAGGATGTCCATACAATGTGATTTTTTTGTCATACATCTTTTGTTGATGTTTTTGAAGCTGTTTTAAAGACTGATATGAGATTGTAGTGATGATGGAATAAAGGCACTGTATATACAAATACAGTGGTTTCCAAATTTTATGGAAAATATATGCACATATGCCCCCATAGAGACCCACAAAAAGTCAAGAATGGAATATCTTGTAAGGTTATGTGTTTATTCCTCTTGATTGATAAGTTTAAAGATGGATTGTGATCATCAGTTTTCTAAATATTTCCTAGTAAGACTTATGATTTGTAGCTTTCAGAAAAAGAAAAAAAAGCACAATATTAAAAAACTTTAAGACACCTTTAAAAAGTCTTACCCAGACACCTTTGCAAAGCCCCGAGTAGGGTAGATAGCTACTTGTTTTGCTTCCATAACATTTTCTACAACTATCTTACCAATGATCATAATTCCATGGAAGCAAGCACTGTGTGTCTACACTTTTTTTGTAACCAAGGGTCAAATACTAATAAGTATGTTTTGACCTAAGTTGTATAAAACCATAAGGTATTTATATCAAAAATTCAAACGATATAGTACAACATTCAGAGAAGGAAGAGCCTTGCGAAAGAAGAGCAAAATAGCATATGCTGGGCCAGGTTGCAAATTTACTGAGTCCTTAGTAGATGCACTGGGTAACTTGGAATTTATGAAGCCGTTTCTAAGTCTTCAGGCAGCTGGACATACCAGGTATGCAAGAATTTAGTGGGAAAATAAAATTTTCTGTGAATGCAAGGTATGATTTTGGTATCTGAGCTAATGCGAAGTATTTCAGTTTGCTGAAGAATGAACTCTGAGGCCCATATAGTCATCGAGTTAAAGTGTCATGGTTTTCCTGTCATTGCACTTGGGGAGCTGAGTCTGGCTGTGGCAATTTTCTGGGGAATCCTGGTGGTATTAAGTAGTATTCCTAGGTTAAGGAACCTTTTAGAAATTGAGCCCTGTTTTATTCTTTGCTTCTCCGGTTTTTGTTTTGCTTGGTCAGAGGCTGTTCATTTTTATCTGAAAATAAGATTGACAAAATGTCTGTAGTTTCTGCCCGGCACAGAGAAGTACAAGGGCCATTTGTCTCTCAGAGTTTCCTGTAACAAAGGTATACACAGAATTGTCTTCTGGGCGAATTAGAGGTAAAAGCCACTTTTGTTTCTTCTCTTATCAAGTGATGAGAAGAGTAGGGACTCGGGTTTCTATTTGAGACTTGTGCTGTACTCTGAGTAGATTCAGGGAAAAAATCCAGGCAGAAGGTCAGAGGTGACCACTGTCCATTCTTGGAAGATTGAGGTTTTTAAAAAGACTTTGAAGTTAAGTCAACACTTACAGAAGAAACTTCTTTCTTCTTTTCATTTTTTTGTTTTAAAAAAAAATTCTTGAAAAATTAAACAGAAAGTAGAATTACATATACTTATTATTCTGTGTCAGTTTCTATTATAAGCCTTCAACTGATGTATTAAAGAGAAAAACAAAACTTAAAACAGTATGAAGTTTTCATTTTTCTCTGAAGAAGCTTTTAAGAGTTTTTGATGTTTTTATTTCATTTTTTGCCTTGTTGGTTGCTATTTTGAAGCAATTTAAAAAGACCATCCCCCAATATTTTACCTACATATGAGTAATATTTGACAGTTATAATTCTATGTGTGGAAAATAACTTTAGAAAGTCTCTTTAGGTAGATCTAATTATTAGTAGGCAATTAAGGATAGACAGATGTTTGGGAATGAAACTATTAAAAAATATACGTATGGAGTTTTAGTATAGCACTATAAATAAATTTTATGCAAGTTTTAAAAATAGTAAAGATAAATTTATGTGAAAGCTACCTCGTGCTTTTCCTCAAATGGTAACTCAGGAAGTGTCTGAGTTCACTTTTTTGTTTATTTTGAACATTGTCAGCACAAAGCTCCTAATTGTAGGATAAATATATTTCTTCGGGTATTAAAAATAAAATATATTATAAATCACTTAGTAGGACTCCGTGGTTGGTTAAAATGTTCTTAATTTTAACCTTGGGCTAAAGATAGAGACCCAAGGGCAAGGGTATTAGGAACCATATGGTTCGGACTTTGCTTTTCCCTTCCTTAGGTCTTGGTAGTGAAGTCACAAGGCTAGGCCTGGTGAAGAGAGAGCTGGTCTCCAGCAATTTTCTACCTCCTCTTTCAGCATTTCACTTTTTCTTCAAGAGTAATCCACCAAGCCATCTTGTGTCTTCTTGTTTAACTTTCTGCCTCTTATGGTCTAAATCGAGTTATGTGTATTTAAAAAATGTTTTAATTTTCTGTGAGATGTGATTAACTGATAATCAATTATGCCTCTGAGGGTCATTTGAATTATTGTACCTTTAACCATTAACATAATGAGATTAACTGTAGGCAGACAGGTGAAAAGGCATGCACATTAAGTTAGTCATATATAAATTTAGAAAGAATATTTAATGTAATATGATTCACAAAAGACAGATTGTATATTAAGAAAATCTTATATCCATACCCAAGCTGGTATAAGAAGTTGAAAAAGTCATATTCAGTCGTTTGGAATTTTATTTGCTTTCTTTTATATTATCTGAATTTTTAGTAAGATGATAGCAATAATTTTTAATAGGGATTAGAAAGTATATTTTTTGCTTTCTTACCTACACTGTAAATTTTGGTAGCTTCACTGAAAATGTTTTTCATCTCACTAGTATGAGACTGTTTTCTTTTTGCAAGGAGTTACATTATTTAAAAATTTAGTATTGTAGTTCTGTGAAATTTTCTGAACTATTTTATTCCTTACTTTTGCTTTTTAGACTTATAGTCTGTCTGGCTTTTGATTACATATAGTCAATAAAACCCTTGGGTAGACTCAACTTTTTGTTAACTGCCTATATCACACTATTTGTTTAGTTGTACATTTGTTATAGCTGCTCAAAAGCAGCTTAATATTTCAATCACTTTTGTTTACTTTTTAAATGGAATCTCATATCTGGAATGTTGCTCAAAGTCTGTGTTTAGAAGTGGGGCCTACAGAAGGAAGCTGATCAAGGGGGCTCTGTACTCATCAGCGGATTGTTTTATTGATGAGTTTGTAGCTGACAGACCCTCAGGAGGTGAGGTTCTATTGGAGGATGTGGGTTACTTGGGGTGTGGCCTTGGAGGAATGACTGTTGCTTTATCTCGGTATGCTCCCTGGTTGCCATAGGCTGAGCAGCTTTACTCCACATGCCTTGGAGCCGACTCAACCTGGATTGAACCCTTTGAAACCATGAGCCAAGATAAACGTTTCTTCCTAAGTGATGTCAGGTATTTTTGTCCCAGCAATAGGAAAGCTGACTAATACAGTCCAAATGATTTATGTGGCTTTCATGGAAAGTTAAGTTTGATGTAACTTGAAATCTTGTCCATTACTGTCTTCCACTTATATTCAGAATGTGATTATTTTCAATTCATTAGCAAATATTCATTGAATACATTTTAGAATATGAGAAATTGAGGAAATAGAAATATGAAAATTACAAGAAAGTGAGAATAATTTTAGCTAATGCAAAAAGTGTGCTTGGTAGTAAACAGATGGAAGAGAGATATCACAAGCCTGGATGAGAACTTCCACTCAGGCAGAGGCATTGCAGAAAGAACATTGATTTTGGGTTAAACACATAATTGTTACTTATCCTGAGCAAGTTGTCTACTCTGAACTTCAGTTTTCTGTCCGTAAGATGGAAAGAGAACTTGTTTATTGGATTACTACATTAATATCCCAAGGGTGCTATAACAAACGACCATAAATTCAATGGATTAGGTAACAGAAATGTATACTACCATAATTCTGAAGGCTCATGCTTCTTCCAAGAGCTACAACAAGAATTTGTTAGTTCCCCTCCAGCTCCTAAAGGCTGCTGCTGTTGTTTGGGTTGTATACACACCACTCAAATACCTGTCTTTGTGATCGTATTGCATTTTCCTCCCCTGTCTGTATCACATATTCTCTGCCATCCTCTTAAAAAAATGCCTGTGATTTTATTTAGGGCTCATCTGTATCCAGTATTTTTGTCAACTCAGTATTCCTAATTTAGTGATATCTTCAAAGGCTTTGCTATATCAGGTAACATTTATAAGTTCCATCAATTAAAACCTGTTCTCTGTAGGGCTATTATTCAGCCGATTACAAGGGAATTAAATACAATAATAGAACAGCTCTCCAATTGAGACTAAATTGAACTTTTCATTAACCACACATATTGCCACCTTTATTTCTATTACTGGAGTTAATTTCTGACTCTGTTTCTTGTTTTTGTAACAACAGAAAATTTCATCTGTTGTTTGTTTCCTGTCAGGATTTCTCCAAAGCTTGTTGTGGTAAATAATTCAGGTTCTGTTTGTTAGTTGCATACATGTTTAAAACTTTTGTGTTTTAAAGTCGAGAGCCACCTTTACTTTTGGAACATTCTGCTGGGCATGATGTTCTATGTACAGTTGCAAATTCCCTCTGACGAGGGTAATCACCATATATATATATATATATATATATATATATATATATATATATATATATATTATACACACACAAACATATATACACACACCTTTGGATCTTTATTCAACTATTGCTTTCTCAATAAATCTTCCATGTCAAGTTGTTGCAAAAGCATTCTTTTTTTCTTTACCTTCAACACTCCCTCTTTCCTGCTTTTTTATCTTGTAGGGTTTGTTGGCCAGCTTTTAATGAAATCTCTGTGAAGGCAGCTGCTTCTTATTGTTCTGTCCACTACAAAATTCTGAGTTCCAAGATGAGTGTCTGACACCTTGTAGGCCTTTGGTAAATGTTTGTTGAATGGATGAATGCTGAATAAGTATAGCTGCCATACTACTTGGGTTTGTACAACTAGACCAACTTTCCAAGGTGTATTTACACTGACACAGATGTTTCAAGGGTTGCTTTGATGGTCAGTGTCTAGGATGGATTAGAAACATGAGAGACTAGAGGTTTGGACACTAGTTAAGAGAAGATAAAGGTCTAAGTGGAAATGGTGACACTGGAGGTGCTATGGGACAGGGTTGTTGGTTGTGAGGTACATTTTAGAAAAAGAGCAGCTGGTAGCTGGGTCTGTCCGGAATAAAGGGTGTGGGAGTGTATGTAGAAAAAGTGCAGCAGTCGGTTTTTATTCTATATTTCTTTTGGAGAATGTAGTAGAAATAACAATGGAGAAGAGAGAATTTAAGATGAGAAAGCACTTTGAGGGAAGTGGAAAGAAAGTTGACTTTGTTTCTAAGGTATTTTAAAAATTTTAGATTATGCATATAGAATTTACAATGTTAAGTATTTTTTTAAATACATAGTTTCATGGAATTCCTTTCACATTCTGGTGCGACAACTACCAGTGTTTATCACGAGAACTTTTTTTTCCTATACTGAATCTGTCCCAAGTGAGCAATAACCCCTCGTTCTCGCCTCACCCTCAGGCCCTGGTAACCACTGTCTTCCTTTCTGCCTCTGTGAAGTTGACTGTTCTAGGTACCTTATATCAGTGCAATCATACCATATTTATCCTTTTCTATCTTGTTTAACCTTTAGCATCATGCCTCCAGGATTTGTCTGTGTTGTTGTATATGTCATAACTTCATTCATTGATAAGATTGACTCTTCCTTTGTTCATCCATTGATGGACAGTAATCTTTCTTTCTTTCTTTCTTTCTTTCTTTCTTTCTTTCTTTCTTTCTTTCTTTCTTTCTTTCTTTCTTCTTTCTCTCTCTCTCTCTCTCTCTCTCTCTCTCTCTCTCTCTCTCTCTCTCTCTCTCTCTCTCTTTCATTCTTTCTTTCTTTCTTTTCTTTTTGGGTATTGTAAAGGATGCTGCTGTGAACCTTGGTGTTTACATATCTGTTTGAATCCTTCACTTTTGGGTATTTGCCCAGGACCAGAATTATTCCATCGTATGGTATTTCCATATTTACTGTGTTGAGTCACCAGAGAGACAAACTCATTGTTAGGACCCTTGTTAGGACTGGAGCACAGATGAAAGCAACTATAGGAAGAGATTTTGCTTCAAAGAATATGACTGATATGATGGAAAAGAAGAATGTGGATTTGTTTAGGAAGGAAAGGGAGAGTTGAACTGAGGATCCAGTCTTCAGAAGGAGAAGCAGGGAGAGGAGCCAGTCAAAGACAAAGAAAAAGAGTGCTCAGAGTTCAGAACAGAGCCTGGAGTGTTGATGTACACTTAGCTCAGACTCATGCATATTCACTGAGCACTTCTTCAAGGACTTTCTTTCAGGTGAATAACCTTCTATTCAAGAATGACGTTACTTTCAAGGGTTTGAGTGTAGCATGTCACAGATCACTACTGAAGATTGAATTTTAAGACACAGATACTTTTCAAAAAGTCCTAAAAACAGTGTAAAAAGGCATAAAATTTCATATTCCTTAACTGGCTATTCTCCATTTGCTCTTTTGCACTGATAATTTCATGGCTACTTTTCTATCCAATTTATTTATTGAAAAATGATATACATTAAGTGAACAAACCATATTTGGACAACTTAGTGACATTTCAGATATTGCGTGTCCCTAAATAACCAGCACTAAGATTAAGAAACACAATAGTGCCCCAACTGGTTCCCTGCAGGCCCCCATATTCGCTGTATCTAGCACCACTGGTTGATTTTCTTGTTTTAAGCTTTATCTAAATAGAGTCATCATTGTGGACTATTTGTGTCTTAATTTCTTTCATTTAATATCATGTTTGTGAAATTTATCAATATTGGGGATTTTTGCTATGTGTATATATATAAAATATATGTGTGTGTATATATATATATATGTGTGTGTGTGTGTGTGTATACGGTTATACAATGCTTTTAAACAGCTTATTCTTTCTCATGTCATTAAATATTTAGGGGGTTCCAGCTTTGGGAATTATGGACACCATCACAGTTTCTTATTAAAACAGAAAATTTGCGAAGTATGTTTTACCTCTTTAAAGTTGCTGCCACTTGGTTCATTTATGTCTTTTCTACTAAGAGCCTTCCCACCTTACCTAATTATCTTCATTGTTAATATGAAATATATTTTCCTTAATATTAGTCTGGAAAGTATGAAGTGCCTTAAGAAATTGAGTTGCTCTAACAAATGTGCCTACTTGCATGAAAATTTTCCATTTAAAGCATCTGTTTTAATTTTTTTCTCAACTGCTCAGATTATGTGTCTTAAATGCATATTGAACCTGTCAAAATTTCTCATCCCTTAATGAGGTGAATTGTTCAACCTTGAAACAAATATTTTAATTTTGACACCATGATGAGTTGGAGAAAGAATAGCTTTCATGTTTTAATGCAGATTTGTTATCAAACTTGTATTGTAATTTACATAGCAATAAAAGGAGATAGAAAATTAGTAAAAGTTCCATTGGAGTATTTTAGGTAATTTTTTTTTTTGAGTGAGTGTTTTGGTATAAAAATTGACATTGCTGGGCTGGAGGGTTAGCTCAGTGGTTCTGGCACCTGTCTCACAAGCGCAGGGTCCTGAGTTCAATCCCCAGTAACCACATACAATGCTGGGCATGGAGACTCACGCCCACCAGCAATCAATACCACATACCACAGGGCCAGTGCTGGGCATGATGGCTCATGCCTGTCATCCCAGCACTTGGAGGCAGAGGCAGGAGGATTGCTGAGTTCAAGGCTTGTCTGGGCTACATAGTGAGCTCAGAGCCAGCCTGAACTACAAAAGCAAGACCCTGTCTCAAAAAAAAAAAAAAATTGACATTGCTAACTCAAAATTGATACAAAATTTTGTTGATCTGGATATGTAAGAATTGATTTGAAATTTGCAGTGCTTAATAGAGACATATACATAATCTATTTTATATGTTTGTATGGTTATACATTCATTACTTCATCTGTCAGCACCCTCACTGAAACATTCCTTGCAGAAAGAATAATAGAAGACCATGAGCTGGTGATTGAAGTGCTGTCTAAGTGGGGAATGGAAGAAGAAAATAAGCTATACTTCAGAAAAAATTATGCCAAATATGAATTCTTTAAAAATCCAATGGTAAGTGAAATATTAGTTAACAGTTACAGGAATTAAATGACTAAAATTTTATGTGAAGAGGGTAACTACAAGTTATACAAAAGGATTCTATAAGATACCTTTCTTAAACAGTGATTAGTCAGTGTGATACACAGGATTATAGGTACATTAGGAACATTTTATGAGCCTCACTGAGGTTATTTTGGTTATTTAATTTAAAACTAGTGAGAAATCGGGCTGGAGGGTTAGCTCAGTGGTTCTGGCACCTGCCTCACAAGCGCAACGTCCTGAGTTCGATCCCCCGTAACCACATACAGTGCTGGGCGTGGAGACTCACACTCACCAACAATCAATACCGTAAACCACAATGCCAGGCGTGGTGGCTCAGGCCTGTAATCCCAGCACTCGGGAGGCAGAGACAGGAGGATTGCTGAGTTCGAAGCTTGCCTAGGCTACATACTGAGCTCAGAGCCAGCCTGAACTACAAAGCAAAACCCTGTCTCAAAAAACAAAAACAAAATAAAAAAACTAGTGAGAAATCTAGTTTTTGGGGACATTGCATCTTTTTCTTGCCTTTCAGGAAAACAGAACAGAACAAAAATTATATATTGATTTGAAAATAAATTATAGATCCTGAAGTATACTTTAAAATATTGTATTTTACGACTTTACATTTGTACAATTTAGGAAATTTATACAAGAAACATTCTGAAATAAAAATAGATTGTTTATTCTTGGGAAAATGGTACCTTACACAGAAATTTAAGATTAACACGAATCTTGCTACCTCAAATTATTTTGTTTTCAGTGCATGATTTCTAAGTACAAATGAAATAAAGTCAGTACATTATATAGTAAGTACTACTTTCATTATAGTTCTCTTTAAAAGAAAATAAATGTATGCCACACTCTAATGAAGATGAGGATTCTGGAGAAGTCAGAATAGCCCATGGGCTCATTATTTTAAATTGTTTTTATCTCTGCAGCTGAAGCATATTTTTACAGTAAGTTTTGGATAATTAGATTGAAATGATCCTTTATGAAAAATATATGATACACACCATAATAGAATATTTTCAAACCCTGAAAGACCTCTTACATTCTCTTTTATTTTAACCTATTAATAGAAACATAATGGGATGATCTTTGACAAAGAAAATAAGAGTTCTAATAAAAATTAAATAGAATTAGATTTGAAGGGATAGTGTTTTCTTGTTGCAAACATTTAGTAAAGGGAAATTTTTAAAGTCACATTTAAAGAAATACAGTTCAGTGCTCATTTATTGCTATAGTTTTAGTTAAGCAAGACTAAGCCTTTGTTTTGTAGATTTGAAACAGTTGTTTTCTAGCAGGGAGGGTGGTGATTTGACTATAACTGGGGACATTACTGATTGTCACATCAGACCGTTCAGCAGTAGTGCTACTCATGAATAAAGGCCAGGATGCTGTTGAATACCCCATAATGCACAGGGCAACCCCCCAAGCAGAGTTATTAGACCAAAATGTTAGCAGATTGCTGTCGAAAACCCTGTCCTAGAGGAAATATAGGAGAATATATTTGCTCAAACTTGACTGATCATGAAGTTTACCTAGGGAAGTCCCAGTACTTATTAAAAACACAGAATGCAAGACCTGCCCAGACCTATTGAATCAGAAACTCAAAGAATAAGATCTGGGAATTGCTATTTTAAACAACTTCTCTGAATAAATTTTATGATTAAATAAGTCTGGACAAATAGTAGACAGAAAGAACTGGAAGTTGAATCCAGGCTCCTCTTTTTCTGGGGTTTGACCTTGGATATAGCTTTTACTGCCATGAGTCTTGACTCTTTGCAATGGGTGAGCAATATTCTAGTACCTAGTCAAGTGGTGTGAAGGATCTGGGGAAGAGATATGACAGCAAGTTTGTTCTCAATGGAAAGCAACGTTTTCTAATGCCACATCATCTGGGGTGTCTGCTGATCTTTTACAGATGCTCATTAAAGATGTGTGTTGGTGGAGTCCAAGGAGTGGTGTTTTCAAAATCACTTTGGTTATTAAACATACATGTTTAGAGGACTTTTGCTAATGAACTACTACATTGATCATATTTGAATCTTTTCTAGCATGGGTTTGGGGATAATTTAACCTGTTTGTTTTCGTCAGTATTTTTTTCCAGAGCATATGGTGTCTTTTGCAACTGAAACCAATGGTGAAATATCTCCAACTCAGATTTTGCAGGTAAAATATATTTTCATTAGAATATGTCAGTAACACCTTAACTGAGAAACTTTGATGTCTTTTTTGTTGTGCCTCGATTTTGAAATGTCATATTTTGAATGACTCATTTTTGCTGGAGGTAAAACCAAAAAGGAAAAAAGAATATATATAAGCATATCCTAAATCAATAATGTCCCTTACTATATTCTTCTGACTACTAGCTGTCAAAAGGTTTTAAACACTGAAAAATATTTGTCACGAAAGGAAATGTTTAGTTTGTCTGTGTGATATATGTAAAAAATTATATTTTGAAAAATCAAAATTCCCCATAAATTGCAGGCATTTCACCAGCTAATACATAGTTTTTGCTTTCACAATAAATACTCTCAATCTAATTTTTATGAGGTATATAGTCATTAAATGAAAGGCATAAGAAGAGCAGAATGCACTGTATATCACACACAGACATATAGAATTGCTTTGGAGTTACTTGCAGATAGTCTCAGGCAGACTAAGAATACTAGTTATCTAATTAAAGATTTATTTAGCTTCGTATCTGTTGGGCTTATTTCTCACACAATGGTAGTTGTTTGAGATGACCATTTTCTAATACACTGTAATAACTAAGTGAAAAATTTGTTATATTTGATAGAATCATAGATTTGATATTGCAAAGTTGTTTTGTGCAGGTCACTGTTGAGCAGTGCCTTCATTATGGCTGTTGGTTCTTTGCTGGGCTCTGGCTTTCCTACGTCCTCTCGGTATTGTCTGGTCATTAATTAAGATGACCGATATTTCCAATATAGTTTGACTTCAAATACATCCATCCATTATTATCTATCACAGATTTTCCCTATAGGCTTTTAGTATGGTATATTTTATTTCCATGCTTACAATATTTTACATATATGATGAGTCCTGAGAGATTTTTCTAAGAGCTGTTTCCATGTTGCCGGGTTTCCCAAGGACATCTTTCAGGCTGTTAGAATAAATGGCAGTAGCACTTATGGCCACGGCCCCCAGATCTCAGCCTGAGTGTATACTTCATTTCCGTACTGTGACATGATGGTGGGAAGGAGTTTGTCTTCTGCCTTTTTTTCCCGATTCTCCTATGGCGTACTTACATTGCTTTAATATGAAATTATAAAAACAAGAAAAATCATGGTCTTTGGAATCAGATAGTCCTTCAAGTGCCCCTGACCTCTTCTCTCCGCTGAGGCAATGTTTCCACTTTTTAAAAGGTTTCTTCTTTTTGTACTGTGACCTCTCTGACTCTCTTCTTAAAATTTAATTGGTTTGGTTTAATAACTTGGAAAGCACTCAAACTAAAAAATCTACTTGCCTGTTTTGCATGTCAATTAATTAATATCCGTGGCTCATTAAATTTGAAAATTTTAGCAATTTACTTATAAATTTAAATATTCTATCAGCATTTCCCTGAATAGTCTTTTAAAATATATTGTATTGTTGGCGTTAATAATTTCTATTACTTTCATTTTTTCCATTTGTTTATTCATAGGGATTTCTATTTTCTTCTTTTAATGAGACACTAATGCATTTCTACTGTCTTATTAAGCGTGCTGAGCATAGCCCCTCACATAGAGAGCTCTTCCTTTCCATTCTCCTTTTCCTGACAATTATGCCTGCTGTCTCAGTTAATTAATACAGTGTGGCAAACTCTTCCAAACCTTAATGGCTTAAAGTACCCACTCATATTTGCCTATAATTCTGAGGGCCAGCTATTTGGGAAGAGTCTTCTGGGAGGGTGGTTTCTGAAGCTGTTCACTTAGGATTCCCTCTTAAACTTGCTTTTTCGCTACATACGACTTGGCACTTCTGGCTCCTCTTTTTTTCTCTCCACATGGTGCCTCATCCTCCTGGGCATTTCCTTTTTCACTGGGCTTCTCATTCATGTTGTCTTCAAGTGATCACATTGCCCAAGTGACAGCTGGCTTCCAAGAGTTAAGGTGTGGAAGGTGCCCTGCTACCACCACATGCAGAGTCTGTCAGTGTCACTTCTACCATATTCTGTTGATCAAAATAGAGACAGGCCTTATCACATTCAAAGGAATGGACAAACAGATGCAGCCTCTTCGTGGCTCGGTGCTAAGATCCAATAAGCAACAGGGGCTATGGGATGGAACACAACCTGCCATACCCACCCATGATTCAGAGTCACAAAAGACAAGGAAGAGATTGTATGCTTTACTCTCTTCAGGGAGATGAACTTGACTCAACTTTTTGAGTAACAACTAAAGTCAGGATTGTGGTCTTAATCAGTGTGGTGATGTTGATAAATAAACCCATAGTCTCATGGAAAGTCATGCAAAAGGATGGCAGGAATCAGGATTTCCTCTATAAATACCCAGATTTTCAAATAGGCATTCAAATAGCTTATAATTTGTGTTTAGCTGAATACTGATGATCACTTAGAATATGTATTTTGTGAAAATTTTCATTTGGAACTTGTCTCATGATTTTGAGAGACGTATTTTCCATTTTACATACATTATGATTTTAGTGATGATATATGAATGGTATTGATACTATTTGGTTTTGCCTATTTATATTTAATTGGTAAAAGGCTAAAAACTCAGTATTATGAGACTATAATTTTTCTTCCAGATGTTTATAAGTTCAAGTACATATCCTGAGATCCATGGCTTCTTACATGCAAAAGAACAGGGAAAGAAGTCCTGGAAAAAAATTTACTTCCTTCTCAGAAGATCTGGTTTTTATTTTTCTACTAAGGGGACATCGAAGGTAAATTGAAGTACCTGGATGTGTTATGAGTTTTATATTAGCTGTAAGTTAAAACAGGCTTTATTGTTTTAGATTGATATCTTTATTAGTTAATATCAAAAGTTAGTAGTTTTTTTTGAATCCCAAACATAACTATCATAAGTTGTTTAAAGACTTTTATTTACACTTGTTTCTATGTATTTTTTATGGAATCTGGGCACTGTGACTTCAATACCAGATATACTTTTATTTTGTCTCATCCTAAAGTCCTCTCATCTTATCCAAGACTGCAAATTTTGAAGCCCAATGTAGTTTGTACCTTTTCTTTTTATCTTAGGTCATATGACCAGTCTTGCCACTTCTGAACTGCTATTAATTAACATCAGCAAGGCAGTTAATAACACTCGCCTGAATCTTGTCTTGCTTTTCACTCTCTTTATGCATATTTTATTTTCTTATATAGAAGATAAATTCCTACAGAAAGTTAGGATGTCATGATAGGGGTGGGTGGGTGTGCTTATTTGTTTGTTGCAGTATATCTGCACCTCTGCACATCACTACACTGATGTACATGCACCCACACAGTCACTTACACATACTTCCATAGTGCCCAGCACCGTGCACTCTTGTGTTTCTGTGGTTGTAGTCTGTGTTCACTCTGTTTTGTAGGTTGTAGTTCATAAATGTTGAAATTTGATGCAACCCATTGGTGTCTTTCAACTAAAAATGGTTTTGTGCTTTCATGAGAGGTTATTACGATTGCTTTTCATTCATTTGTTGTTATCAGTAGCAACATTGTTCTTTTCTTATGGCTAAACTTTTGTTCCTCTGTTTTTAAAATAACCTTCTGTTGGGCCAGAGATTCAGCTCAGTGGTTCCGGCACCTGCCTCGCAGGCGCAAGGTCCTGAGTTCAATCCCAGTGACCACATAGAATCCTGGGCGTGGTGACTCACACCCACCAGCAATCAACACCACATACCACAGTGCCGGGCATGGTGGCTCATGCCTGTAATCCCAGCACTCCGGAGGCAGAGACAGGAGGATTGCTGAGTTCGAGGCTTGCCTGGGCTACATAGTGAGCTCAGGGCCAGCCTGAACTACAAAGCGAGACCCTGTCTCAAAAAAAACCCCCAAAACCAAAAAACCTTATGTTCATTAATGTTTATCAGTTTCTGTGCCATATCATTGTGTTCTAATAAGTTACTATATCTTGCTTGATTCTCTGCATACATTCAGTTTGCAAACTTAAGGTCTTTTGCACTAGAAGTGTTCATTGATTGTCTATTAATTCAGGGTAGAAGTGGAGGGATCTAACTGAGGATAAGCAGTAATGGCAAGAATAAAGGAACAGCTGTAAGATTAAATGGAAAATGGCCACATTTGGGTGATTGATATAAAAGAAGAGGAAGGAGTTAAGAATTTTTCTAGAGAAAGAGATGAAGGAAGAAAGGATATAATAATGATAGAAAATAATCAGGAACAAGAGGTTTGCTAGAAGGTCACCCTGTTGGAAGACAGTACTCTCAGCTCTAGCATGTGTTATATCAAGGGCAACACATTCAGATGGGAAAGCTCAGAACATAGCTAATGACAAGGACTAGATATTGAGCAGTGGTTTAGTTTGGGAAATTCAGGGGCAAATGAGTGATATTTTACTCTTTGTATTTTCCTTAACTATTCTTGCTTATCAGTCTTTCCCTTTCCCCCTAATAGTTTTCCTTTGCTGTTATTTTTGTGTTTGAGTATGTATGTGTACACATTTGTATTCCTTCTAGTGTCATGTTTCATGGAATAGGGCTTTATTAATTTAATGACCTATCTCTTCACAGAAACCTTTTATCTTAAAATATATGTCATTTTGGATACTAGATCATTTCACGTAGATGGAATATTTCTTGAACATTTAAAATACTTTTCAAATCTTTCTGTCATAAGCAATGTTAAGATTTTTACCAATTTTTGGAATGTTTTACACTTCTCTTGGCCATTTCATTGAGCTTTCTGTTTTCATAGTGTTTCTGTGTATAAAATAGTATTTCTGTGCATAAATGTGAGGTGTTTGTTATTGTTTAACAAATATACATTGGTTTGATTTTATTTTTTTACTTTTTTTAAATTGAATCCTGTATTGGTACAATTTATGTACATCTCATAATCACACACAACATTGGGGAATTTGTACCAATATATGACACAAGTCAATTTTCGTTTTTACCCATACCCCCACCCACCCACACCTCCCCACCCCCTATATACATGCTCTTATTTTCTTTCAGAATCATATTTATTCCTTCCCCTCATTACATCCCCACACCAAATTTCCTTTGGAAGTTTCCCATTCTACAAAGACTGTCATACTTTCTAGAGCTCATTTGCATCTACGGGATTTTCTCTTTGATTTTTTTTGTTTACTTTTAACATTAGAGAAAAATAGATTATAAATCTAGGATATCATATTCTTCTTATTTTAGTGATTCTTCACAGAAAGAAGTGACATTGCCTCTTTAATTTATCAAGTTACTCAGGAAAACCCACTAGCCATGATATTTTTCTGGTTCCTCATATTCCCTCAAGGCCTTTTTCCTACTGTCCAGTTTTAAAATACTTGCTTTCATTAAAATCTTTTTAGGATATGAGCTGTCCTGTCCTCCATCTTTGCAAGCCCAATGTTACTAGAGCTTTCTTTTTTAGACAAACTCCAAAGCTTTTACATTAGTCAGCTGGAATATTTACTCTTGATTTGCATTGTAGACCTAGCTAAAAACCCTCAACAGTACCCAAGCCACAGTCTGAATGTTTGGCTGCCTGAAATTTCTTTTCTCATATTAGTTGGTCTACCTCCTTTAAATCTCAGTCTCCTGAAAAGTCTCAAGAAATAAGAAATATGCATACAGAATTTTCTGCTACAGGCTAACACACAAGGCCTGGTGTCCAACTGCCAGTGTAGTCCTTCTAATACATTTAGGAACAGTTTAGTTGAAGAAGTCACTCCTTTCCATCCCTTTAAATTCAACAGCAGCCTATGGCTTATTCCTCTTTTCATGGTCCTAAAAGAGGTAGAAAATAAAGTAACAAAAACCCAGGAGATCTCTGATGCTCTGTGTGAGACACATGCAGATTTTACCTTCTAGCCCGACCTTCAGTCACCTCCACTGTACTCAAACCTCATTAAGTATTCATAAATATACACTAAGTGTCATGCATGTAATTAAAATTACAGTGAACTCTGGGCAAGCATGTGTGTTGAGAGCCCTTGAAATAACACGGCACCCTATCAGTCATTCCTGTTGATGCCACCTAACGATTTAGGGGGAGGCATGTGGGCTGAGGTGCATATCCTTTAAATTCCAAGGAACTTGCTGTTGCTGCTTTCATGTGCTTTCACGACCCGTGTGCAGGGCTTTTCTGTCTCTCTGACAGTTTTTCTGTTGGCACAGATTTGCCCTTAGCACAGCTTCCTGTGATCTTCAGTACATACAGCTGTTTGCCACTAGCTGCCTGGTATACACTTGCAGTTCATTCCTTGTCATACGCAAGGGACTGGACTCTGCTCCCCAGCCTGTGGTAAAACTTCCAAACTAAAACCTCTAGAGCTTGGTCTTTTCTGGATATATTACTGTCAGTATTCTCTTTGGCCTTCTGAGCTCCAGCCAGAATCTCTTGGCAAGCTCCACTAATAGCATTCTAGGGCTGCTTCTCTACTCATCAGCTCCAGAGCTTTCCAAACTCTTCCCATAAGGCAATTGCAAAGGTTTCTGAACCACATGGTCAGGTAGCATCACAGCAATGACCCACATACTTTGCAAATCCATACTCCAAGAAGGTGGAAAATCTAGAAGAAATGGATAGATTCCTAGACACATATGAACTTCCAAAGCTGAACAAAGAGGATATAATAATGTTAAACCACCCAATATCAATCTGTGAAATTGAAAATGTAACAAAAAACCTACCAACAAAGAAAAGCCCTGGTCCTGATGGCTTCACTGCTGAATTCTACAAAACTTTTAAAGAAGAGTTGAGCACAGCAGTGAGAAAGCAGGGAGAAGGGTTGAGGGAGGAGAGCGGTAGACATCCCCACTCAGGCTACACTACCAGTGTCCGACCTCCTCCTAACATAACCTTCAGTTATAAATTCATCAGTGGATGAATCCACTTGTGAGTATCGCAACCTCATTTAGTCATCTCTCAAAGGCCACCTAATGAGTGTCTGAGGCTTTGGGGAGAGACCTAGATATAAACTATAACATGGTTAATAATTATGACCTTGATACAAAATACGTAGCTTGTCGAGTTTTAGTGTAGAGTTTTAGTTGTAGAGTTTTAGAGTTTCTGCTAGCAGAGACCATTTCCTGTTTTCTTTTATGAGGAGGTCTTGTTGGTGTTGTTTTCTAGAGGTGTAAAGGCAGCATGGGAGCTGGTAACTAGACATGCCTATGTTACCTGTGCCGAGAAACCTCCAAATGCCCCTCTTTTCATCTTGTCCTTTGCATTTACATGTTTAGCTTTGCCAGGGATGAATTCAACCTCAGAGTCTTACAGTGCCAGTGCCGTGGTAGCTCCTTAGTCATGGAACAAACATCCACATGGGTAAGAGCTCATCAGGCTCCTTAATGCATTCCAGTGTTTCCCAACCTGCCTTTTATTTCCATGACGGTGACTGAGCTATGTGATTTCTACATTCTCAGTGAAAAGGGGTGGTTTTCCTTTGTCTTCCTAGCAATCAGACACGTTTGTTAGCAAACAGTTTCTACCAAGAATAGTGTTTTAAAAGATACGGTGAGCCAAGCGTGGTGGCTCACGCCTGTAATCCCAGCACTCGGGAGGCAGAGACAGGAGGATTGCTGAGTTCGAGGCTTGCCTGGGCTACATAGTGAGCTCAGGGCCAGCCTGAACTACAAAGCGAGACCCTGTCTCAAAAAAAAACCTAAAAAAATAAAAATAAAAAAGATTCAGTGATATGAGCACCTTTCTCTTTCCTCTTTCATTGTTCTAAAGTTTTAAGATTGAATGTTTTTTAATGGGTTTTTTTTTTTTGAGACAAGGTTTTGTTATGCAGTTCAATAGGCCTTGAACTGACTATGTAGTTCAGGCTGGCCTTGAACTCATAGTAATCCTCCTGCCTCAGCCTCCCAAGTACTGGGATTACAGACGTGTACCACCATGCCCAGTGAGGGCCTTTTCTTTTTAAAAAGAAAATATCTTTTCTGTGTTGTGTTTCAGTGGACCATAGTCCTTCATCAGATTAAAATATTTAAGAAAAATGAAATACAATTAATTTGTTCTTTACTAGACATCAGAGTGGGAATAGCCTACTGGCAAATGCCATTGACATTTCTTTGGATTTGGACAGGGTTGCTCATCTTGTTGTTCCTGGAATGCGCATGCTCGCCTATGTGTTTGAGCACAGCTACTAAATTTGAGTCCATGTGGTGTCACCTGAGATCTTGTTAGCATGCAGAGATTGATTCGCAAGGTCTGAGGTGAGCCCTGAGAGTCCGCATCTCTGACAAGTCCCCTGGTGCTGCGGGTTCTGATGGTCTGAGATAACTGCACTGGTAGCAAGGTTTCAGAGAACGAATGTATGTCGGCCACTTTTGATTACACACTGAACCACACAATTAAACACTTCTCCAAGTTATTAACCTATCACAGAATAATATGACCCAGTGATTTCCCATGACCAGCTCTAAATCTCTTGGATTGCCCAGAGGAAAAATAACTGCCCATGGTTTCACTCTCCCTGGAAAATCAGCCCTGTCTCACTGCGGGTGATTTCCCTAAACTTCTCTGTGCAGGATTCCTTCTTTCTGTGAAGCACAGTGGTTATGCGCCCTATCTCCCTGTTTCCTGTGCTGTTTTGTGGTGCGAGGGATGGTTGTGTCTGAAAAGACAAGGAGTCATCTCCCTCTTTTTTCATCACTAACTGCTCCTGAAGTGGAAACCAATCTCTTCTCTTTGAAAGGCTGCCATTACTTTAAATCAGAATTCAAAGGAAACAATTTGAAAAGCCATTCTTTGCTGTCTTTTTCCTCGCTCAGATTTCTTGAAATGCTGGTTATTGCAATAGAAAGCTTAAAAAATATGTACTTGATATTATGTAACTGTATATATATACTTATATTTATGACTACATAAATATTTATAAGTATCATTGAAAACTAAATCATGAACAGATTGCCATTTGTCAACTTAAATAAAATTCTGTGCAGTTCTGCTTATTTAAAAAAGAAGTGACAGTGGATTTTTTTCAGTGTTTTTTGGTTTTGCTTTTTGTGCTATTGTGCAGAAATTGTGATAAATTTTGCCCAAGATATAAATTATGTAATATAATGGAATTGCAAAGGGAAGTATTACAAAATATCAAAATATGTATTGATTTCAAATATCAATATGAATCTATTGATCTCATTGTTTTTCTTTTCTTAAGGAACCACGACATTTGCAGTGTTTCAGCGAATTTGGCAATAGTGACGTTTATGTGTCCCTGGCAGGCAAAAAAAAGCATGGTGCACCGACTAGCTATGGATTTTGCTTTAAGGTACAGGCTTAATATTTTGTTAGATGAATAAAGCAAGCCTCAGACTTTTAGGTAAGCTTGAGTTTCTTTTCTTTTTTTTAAATTGATTTTTAGTGATACATTTTATACATAATGATCACACGCAACACTCTTTGTACCTGTACATCACACATCTTGATTATCATTTTTTCAGTTTCCCCTGCCATCCCTAAAACCCCTGCCCCCTATATACATATGCTTTATTTCCTTTTTTCTATCAAATATTTTCTTTCCCTTCTTTACTTTCCCCTATTGCCCTTTCCCTTTTACTTTTTAAACGAGACAGCTTTCTCATAAATAGGAGAATTTTAGTGGCTTTTATTTCAACAGGTGTTACCTTCAAGATTTGCATTAATGATAAACACTGTGCTGTGGCCTTCTAGCCTCACAAAGCAGGAGGGCCCCGGGACCTGAAAATGCTCTGTGCTGAAGAGGAGCAGAGTAGGACACGCTGGGTGACCGCAATCAGATTGCTTAAGGTAATCTTGCTGGAGGTCTGAGTTTCTGGTAACTGCTGTGAGTACCATAGAAGTCTGGCAATACCTGTGCTTTAAAATGTGAACTTTGACTGTGAATCTATGTGGGATATGGTGGAGAATGATAATATTCATCACAAATATGTTTATTTTAATCTAAAAGATAAACATTAGTGTAGCAAACTGAGATAACCCAATATATTTATCTTTTGTTTGTGGAGTATTCCTTTTCTAGAAATGCTCTGATTTTTATTTTGCAATATATAAGTAATGAATGTCTCCCGTGTACATTGGTGTGTTTTTATAAAACAGTGGGAAAAATGTAATGTGAAATGTATTTTAAAATGTCCCCACCTGGATATATTTAATGATATTGTTTTAGGTACCATTTAAGTGTTTTATAAATTGATTCTAGTATACTAAATAGAACTAAAATTACTGCATAAATTTCTCTATGGCTATATATTTTTTCGCCAGTACCAAGAATCAAATCAGGATGTTGTGCTTACCAGGCAGGCACAATGGCACTGAGCAACATCCCTGGCCCTCTATGACTATATTTTAAATCATCTACTTATGTGCTTAGAACAAATTATAATTTCCATACATATAATTTAAAAAATAGTATAATTTGTTGATGAACATGTAGAAATGATAAAAATATTCTAGGTATGCACACATGTAGGAAAGAGAAGTAGACTATTAAATAAATTTTTTGAAATTTTTATGCCAGTAAACAACAAAACTTTGAATTTATAATTCTAAAAATAATGAACCATTTTCTTTTGAAAATACCACTTTAGTGCCCACAATTGTGGTAAAAATTGTGAAAACCTTTTCCTTTGAAAAATTATAAATCAAAGAATGTGTCTCTTCACAATAGTCAATATTTTGCTGCTGCTGAAGTTAACAAAATTAACGATTTACCATTGTTATTTATTCATTCATTCATTCACTCATTTATTTTGGTACCAGGGATCAATTAGGAACAAGCTGAGGCTTGCTTTATTCATCTAACAAAATGAAAACCTGAAACCATTGAGTTAAATCCCCAGGCCAACTCAATGTTTTTTAGTACAAACAATTCTTTTTATTGGTACATTTTAGATATACATAATGATAACATTCATCATAGGTGATTTGTAAGATTTTTCTTTTGTTCTGTGTCTTTCTTTTTTCTTTCCCATTCACCTCCCCTCCTTCAACCCCTCTTCCTTTCTTTATTTACATAAGCTTTGTTTCTACTTTTTTCTTCTATTCTCTTTTTTACATATCTCCTTCTCCCTCCATACCCTTAATCCTTTGAACATTTTCTTCCCATTTCTCAATATCTGTTAAGCATTTTGGTTTTTCATACCAGAAAAACAATGCAATATTTAAACATGTATGTCCAATTTATTTCACTTAAGACTATGGTCTCAAGGTCCATCCATTTAGCTAGAAGTATCTAAAGCTCATATTACTTTATGGCAAAGTAAGACTCCATTGTATAAAAAAGAAACTCAACTTCTCTTCCAGTTCCTCAGTTGATGAGGATTTGAGCTGTTTCCAAGATGTAGCTATTACAAACTGTGCCACAGTAAACATGGGTGTGTATATATTGGGTTGTATGATGCTTTGAATCCTCTCAGGAAGATACCAAGAGAAATAGCTGGGTGAAAAGGACCCTCTAGTTTTAGTATTTTGAGGAATCTCCACACTGATTGCCACAGTGGTTGTACCAGTCTACACTCCCACCAGGTGAAGAGTCCCCCCCCCCCCAAGTTCCTGCCAGAATTTATTGGTAGATTTCTTGATAATAGCCATTCTTTCTGGAGTGAGATGGAATTTTAGCATTTTAATTTGCATCTCTCAAGTAAGAACTTTTTCATATATTTATTTGCCATTTCTACTTCTTCATCTGAGAAGTGTGTTTTTATTTAGATGTCCATTTTTAATTGTGTCTTTATATTTGATAGGGGTTTGATTTTATTTTAATTCTTTATCCTAGATAGTAGGCCTTTGTCTGAGGAACAGCCAGCAAAAAAAATTTTTTTCCCACATTATGGGTTGTCTCTTCACTCCAGTGGTGGTTACTTTTGCTATGCAAAAGTTTTTAATAAGATGAGATCCCAGTTGTTGGTTCATTGTGATATTTCCTGTGTGGTTGGGATTTTATTCATAAAGCCTTTGCATACACTAATGTCTTCAAGAGTTCTATCTAGTCTGTATTCCAACAGATTTAATGTTTCTGTTTTAATATTTAGCTCTTTGATCCATTTCCATTAGTGCATAGTGAAAGATATGGGTCCAGTAGCTAGTTGTTTTTTTTATCTTCTAATTTGTTCCATTGATCCTCAGGTCTTTTTTTTTTTTTTTTGCCAGCATCATACTGTTTTATATAGCAGCTTTGTGATATAATTTCAAGTTAGAGATTGTGATTCTCTCTGCCTTATTTTTGATGCACAGAATTGCTTTCATTTTTCTAGGTCTTTTCTGGTTCCAAATAAATTTTAGGATTGTTTATTTCTAATTTTGTGAGATATGCTATTGGTATTTTTATCAAGATTGTATTAACTCTCTAAAACAATTTAGAAAGTATGGCCATTTCCCCTATATTGTTTCTTTCTATCCAAGAACAAGGAATGTCTTTACATTTTCTGATGTTATCCATTTTCTTTTTGAGATTACTGTTTGTCAATGCAGAGATCTTTTACTTTCTTTGTGAAATTGAATCCTAGGTATTTCACCTTTGGGGATTGCTACTGTCAAAAGTATTGTTTCTCTAATTTCTGTTTCAGTGAGTTTGTTATTTGTATGCATGAATGCTATTGAGTTTTTAGTGTTGACTTTGTCTCCATCTGTGCTCC
>PVIC010003264.1:44094-70283 GCA_004025085.1 Thryonomys swinderianus
TTTTTTTTTTTTTTTTTTTTTTTTTTTTTTTTTTTTTTTTTTTTTTTTTTTTTTTTTTTTTTTTTTTGGAGACAGGGTCTCGCTTTGTAGTTTAAGCTGGCTCTGAACTCACTACATAGCGCAGACAAACCTCGAACTCAGCAATCCTCCTGCCTCTGCTTTCCCAGTGCTAGGATTACAGGCAAGAGCCACTATGCCTGGCATCGTGATGTGTGGCACTGATTGCTGGTGGGCGTTAGTCACCACACCTGGTATTGTTGTATGTGGTTACTGGGGATCAAACCAGGGACCTTGCATTTACTATGCAGGTGCCAGAACCTCTGATCTAAATCTCCACCCCAGTTTTTTATTTTTTATATTGTTTGTGCTATCCCTTGCTTTTTCACTGACTCTGATTGATCTTACGTTATTCTATGCATCATCTAGCAGCTGTTGAATTTTTTTAAGGCCCTTCTGACGCTCAAGAAATCTTTCTTTTCATGATCAGTAATAGCAACCTTGTGTTCTATATCTGATATTTTGTCCTCACATTGTCTCATTCTGCCATATGTTCTTTCTATGGAATTTTTAATCTCCTTTATACCTGCTTGAATCTCTTCCATGGATCCCCATTTCTTTCCTACATGGGCATTCATGGTTTACATCATTTCCCTAAGTTCCTCTAAAAATCTGTGTCTGCTCTAGAGTCACTAACCATTGTTTTTTCATTATGGTCACTGTCTCTGTAGTTATCTGAGAAACTATTTCTCACCTAATTTTTCTAGAGCCTCATTAGTCTCCTTTGTTACTTACTGCTGCTGTCCCCAGTTCAGAAGTATAGGTGGGTGGCTTTTGAAGTGTTACACCTCATTCCCCTTTGTGTTTACCTTGGTGAGCTGGAAGTCTAGGGTTGTCTCTTGCTTAAGTGTCTTCTTATTTTATATATATAAATTTTTTTTTTTACTTTATTCCTGGGTTGATCCTTGTAAATGCATGTGGCAGTTAGCTTTATTGCTAGTACAACCTGTAGGAAAGGACCACTTCTCAGAGATGTCTTCCAGGAAGATTTCTTTTTGGTTTTTAGTCTGTTGCAAGATTCTACCTCTTCAGTGTATTGAGGATGAGAAGTTGCTGCCTATTTGGCTCGGCCTCTGGTTGTTTAACACTCATCTGTAGTAGTGTTTGTTCCGCTTCGGAATCTCAGTTTTAGCATTCCTGTTAAAATGATTTGAACTGATTTGAACAATTAGGTCACCTTGGCTAACGCAGTACAATTAGCAGTAACAATAGAATCAAACACAGCCTAGAAAATGACAAACTGTGATAACTATTTTTTGCTTTTTAGCCATATCAACTACATTTGTGGTTATGTGACAAAATCTAAAAAAAATACCAAAAAATTGTACACAATAAGTACATCCTCAATATGGCAATTTTACTCTCAAGGAAAAAAGTTAAAAGAATTTGGGGAAAATAAAGATATAGAAGAAGAGGAAGACATTAAAAGCAACTCTGGAGGACAAAGGAAGACTATGAATTTTGGGAAACTAATGAAGAAAATAGGAAAGAGAGAAGGAAGAAATAAAAATGAGAACAGAAAAACAAGAAGAAAACCAGAAAAAGAAGGAGGAGGAGGAGGAGGAGGAGGAAAAATAAATATCCACCTTAGGGTGTGTCTCTGTTGTCACAGAGTGGGCAGACAAAGCCAGCCGTTGATTTACAGAGAGGCAGTGGATAATCCCAATAATCCTGCACCTTTAGTTCAAGCTGGTTTCTGTTGAGACTGGAACTCAAATTGTTCAGCCTGAAACACTCTGTATCCTGGCAGCTTGAACTTGGCTCTTCACTGGTCTGTACTCAGTTCCTTGACCTCCTGCTAATTTGAACTTAGTTCTGCCTCACCTTGACACTGAGCGTTGAGATGCAGCTGGTTCCGAGCTCAGTTGGCCTCTCTTGCCAAGATGACTACCAGTTAATCACCTTCCTGGGAGACATTTTAAGCCAAGTAATTCACCAGCCGCTGTAGTCCGCTGTATTCCACTGTTCCATTCCACAGGTGTGTTTCTCTGTGGAGACCTTGAGGTCACCAGTAGACCCGGGGATGTGCGAGTCTGAGCTGCCCTTCCCACAGTGAGTCAGGCTCAGGGAGGAAGAAAAGCCTGCTGCCTCCATCTTCTGCACTGAAGTCTCCTCACTCTCCCCATGAGCTTCAGTTCTCACTTCAGATCCTGCTGGGTCCTGGGGATTCACTTCCCTCCATCTTCTCTTCCTCATTTTGGTTTATTCCATTGTTGGAAACCTAATCTTGGAGAGGCTGTTTCTGTGCTTTTTACTACTTCCCTTTCTTCCTGGAAGTCCTCTTAAGTCCTTAATTTGGAATAGAACCTTCATCATTTACCTAGGTACTCTTTGTAATTCATGTTTGAGCACTACTATACATTTGCCAATGTATAAATTTTTCATATTATAAATATACAATCTTCTTGTTACCAGACAACAACTTAGATTTTTATCCAAGCAGATAAGGTCTTGTGAAATTCTTGGGTTCTACCGTTTCATTTAGGCCAAAGAAGGGGATATATCATAAATCTCTTGATTGATTTGTGTATTTTCTAGGTACATACTTTTTCTTCTGCCATTGACATTTTTGCTGCCTTATATTTTGCTAATAGTTTACTAGTGTCAAAGGCATATATATATATAGATAGATATCTATATATCTATATATAGATATTTATATAATTATATATAAATATATTTGGGTAAAATTCCTAGATGAAATTAAAGTAACTTTTTAATGTGAACAGTTCAGTGGGATTTAATGTTACCAAAGTGCTGGACAACTGTCACTTCCATCTAGTTCCAGAACATTTTCAGAATCTCAAGAAGAAGTTCCCTACCTGTTAAGTAGTTACTCCTGAATTCTGTTTCTATGAATTTACTCATTGCAGCTATTTAATAAATGGAGTCATACAATATTTAAACTTTTATGTATGACTTTTACTTAGCATAATATTCTGCAGTTCACTTTGTGTCTTTTTCAGCTCTTCATTCCTTTAATGGACATATCATATTACATTGTAAGTTATACATATTTTGGATAAGTAATTTGTTCATTTGTATATGTTTAAGTTGTTTTCACATTTTGACTGTTTTGAATAGGCCTGCTGTGAACATCCATGCACAAATATTTATAAGTACTGTATTACTTTTCAAATTGAGAGTTAGACACATCGACTGGAGTTTCTGGTCATATGTCAGTTCTATTCGTGATGTTTTTAGTTATTGCTGAAATGATTTCCATAGCAGCTGAGCCATGTCTACATTCCTACTGGCAATATATGAGAATTAGAATTTTTCCATGTTCTTCCCAAACTTGTTTTCTTTTTAGATAAACATTTATATGTATAGAGAGAGTTATACTAGTAGGTAGAAAATGAGTATTAGAAGAAAAATTTTTTAAATTATGTGTGTGAAGCTTTTGAGTTTATCTGTGAAATTTATTTTCATTGGTTGCTTTGGCATGACTACTTCTTTATGAGAGATTTGTTTCTCAAATATTCTGTTGTCAAAATGACCAGCATAAGGTTGATTTCAAGAAAGTATAGAAGTTGTAATATTTTGAAACTTTGGAGACAAGTGCCACTTCTATATTGCTGCTGCTTCAGAGATAAAGAAAGGGAAAGAGAGAGGAAGAGAGACAGGCAGAGGCAGAGGGGAAGGGAGAGAAAAGAGAAGAGAAGTAGAACATCTAGAGAGCTTCTCAACTAACCAATCAGAAGATTGATAATCAGGGAAATAGGGGTATGGCATGGAGTCAGCTGAAGCTACCCTTCAGTAATCTACCTGAGGGATACTGAGTAAATTCCATGTGTCTGTTGCTGTTGGCTTTACCAGGATGCAACATTATTTGTAACACTAGAAAGATAACTATTACCTGATGGCTGCATATTGCTCATCATTTTATTTAGTTATTGTAAGATTTTTAGATCAAGGTATTTGTCATTTATCACTTGCATGTACACATATATCTATATATGGACATATATGTACAGGGAAGGTTTGAGGTATGTTTAAAACTTTGCTTTAAAGGTCTTTTATGTTTGAAACCTGATTTTCCTCTGAGAGTCATTATTTTCCACCAAATGCTCGGCTCTGTGTCATCTTCAAGGAGGCAGGTGCTCAGAGGTGTGCTCCATGAGGTCTGTGGGTCACTTTCTAGCCACTGTCATCCCTTCTTCAAGGGTAAACACTCATCAGTTTTTTATCCCAACAGATATTTCAGGCAATAACAAATCTTTTGGCCCACACTGAGTATAAAATGTTACATAGTTTATAGGTTAAGTCAGATTTACATATGTTAAGTCCTGAAATCTATATTCCCTGTGTTTATCTTTTAGACACATTTCCAGGATTCTTGATTTCTGTAAGACTGTCCACTTCCATTGTTTTCTGATCTGACTCAAGTCACAGATTTGCAGGTCAAAAATGCTTCATTTGTGTTAGTTTGCTAAGACAGTACAAGTCTGAAGTGATTCTTACTACGTTAAATCAAGGTGTCAGCAGTGCCATTTCCCTCTGGAAGCTCTAGGAATAATTGGTTCCCCAGGTTTTTTCCCGTCTTTAGAGGCCACCCAGACTTCTTGACTAGTAGCCATTCCATCACCTTCAACGTCAACAACAGCGCATCAGCTCCTCAGTCTGCCATCTCTTCCTTCTATCTCTTCTACTTCACCTTTCTATTCATAAGACTCTTCATAATTATGAATGCATTGGACTCACCTGGATGAGATAATGCTTCACAGGCCTCTTGCCTTTGGCCACTTAGTCTAACACATTCAAGGTTTTGATGTGGACATCTTTTGGGGACTGTTACTCCACCTACAACATCAGTGTTTCCTGATAATTTCATTAGTGGCAGAGCTTTTTCAGATGGGACTGGAAAAGATTGGTATCATGGTCATCAGTGAAGACCTTTATCCTCGAGCCAATGAGAAGGATATAGAGGTGATCCATTCTGCTGTACACTTTAAAAGGACTGGATCACAGGATGCCACGGCTGCTCCAGCCTGGCAGTACGGGCACAGAGGAGGCCTTCCCCTAGCTGCCTGCTGCCAGCGGACTCCTGCAGTCAGGCTCCCCTGCTGTTAGAAGCCTGTATCTCTATGATGGCTCCTGTCGGTCTGCTTTGGTATGTTATTTCCAGTGTTTATCAGTGCTCTCACTGGGGAGCAGCAGGAGACCAAGTACATTATGTTGGCTGCACCAGAAATGCCCTGTTTCCATTACATGCTCCAAGAGTCCTAGGTATAACCACCCATCAAGACATTAGCCTCTTATTTATAATTCTCAATTTCACTTCATTTTCATATACATATAAAAACTCTTCCTGTAGACACCATAGGAGATGCTCTCTTGCTTTGGAAAATTCCAGTTCCCTATAGATTTATAGAAAATCTGTGACTTAGAAAATGGGAGCTTTGCTCGTGTATAGTGTTATAGTTTCATGTTATCTTTCCCCTTCCCATCAATTAGAACTCTGCAAGCTTCTCTAACATATTCTGGTCCTTTACTCGCCCCTCCATAGGACAGGGAGATGTTAAGATGACCCGTGCTCTACCCCTTGGCCAGAGTTAAATGCCTACTAAAGACATCCAACAGCACAGAGGCAACTGCCTAACACTGTGGGTACCAGGGACAATACATCTTTGAAGAAAACAGTCTTATTAGTAGGTAGCAGGCTTTTCAATACAGATAAATAAAAGGTGGCCAAGCAGAGTATTCCTTTTGAAAGTGCTGGTTTGAGGTTATTATCTGTTCTCCAAAATGAACTTGACTAGGAATTAAGTTCCTCTGTCTTCTTTTTAAAATTATTATAGGTTTAGAGTTGATTTAAAGTAAATTTCATTAGGTCCCATTAATGTCAATCAAACCTTAAATTAAAAAATAATTTTTAGAAGTTGGGAAATAATTGGATAAAGAAGTCAGCACAGAGAATTTTAAATGACTGTGGGTTTGTATTCATGTTAAAAGCAAAATCTTGAAAACAGTGACTCCCCTAACCTCTCTCTGATTTTTTGCCTAATTACCAAATATATCCACTTTGCTGGAATTGCTTTTAAGGAAATAGTCTTTAGTAAAGAAACAGCTCTGTTGGAATTTTTAAATGGAATTCATCCTACGGGTAAGATTGATTCCATGGTGTCATTCAATCTCTTTTATATAGGACCTAACCTCTTTCGCCTTTTGGATGTGGGAAACCCTTTTAATGTGGACACTCAGGGCCTAGGCAGTATAGGAGTTGCCCAGGAGTTGTATTAGGGCACAGGTGGGTCACAGCCCCCTCTCTGGGCTAGATATAGATTGGTGAAGGCTCACCAGTCAGGCTGCAAGGAGTGCCAGCAGGGTGGGACAGGAAGACCAAGCTTGGTGAAGGCACTGAGCCAGGAAATCAGTACCTAGGCCAGCCCCAGGCCCAGGGAATTAATGTGGCCTGACTGGAATGGCCCTCTCCCAGGAGGTGGCAGCACTGGGGCTTCCAGTGCTTGCTCGCTTGCTTGTTGGACTCCAGTGGCTCTTGGTGGCAGGTGGGGAGGAGGTCATTCCTGGTGATAGCTGTATAGCTGGGAGTTGATGAGGTCCAGCAAGGAGTGTTCTGCTTCATCAGAGCCTCTGTCTTCACCTTCCGTGCCTGCCTCCACTGTCTCCCATAGGTTTCTCTGGGACCCAGCCTGCTGCTCAGGGGCTCCACAGGCCTTGCAGTGATGGAACACAGTGACTACGTGCCAAACGCTGGCACCTCGCAGAGGTAGAGGCAGAGAAGGAAACATAGGGTAGGGTCACTGGGACTGCATGTTAGGTCACTAAGCGGAGAGAATTCCAGTGTTGGGGTAAAATAGTCCTTCCTATTGCTTTCATTTTAAACAATCTTAAATCTAAGGGAGTAACTTTCAGATTCAGGTTGGAACACCTCCAGGGCACATTGGCCAGTAGCAGTTGGCATTCTTGTCGTTCTCAAATTAATAATCTCTTTAGAATCTAGACCTGCTTTCCTTTGTGGACAGCCAGCTCCGTCTTTGGGCCGCTGCCGCCTGAGAGCAAAGACACTGCAGTTTGTGTCCTCTGCCCCTCATCTTGTATTTTAAAACTCTTTCTTGGAATAAGCTTGGTTCCCCTCTACCTTGGTTTCCCTGCATTTGAAGATAAAAATTAATGCCATAGAATATTTATACAAGGATAGTATGGTGCCAGGCATTTTCCACATAGGGCTAAATTTAGAAATTTATCAAAGAGACAGTGTAATTCATCAAATCAGTCATTAAAACAGTGAGTATGGCACAGTGTTGCTTAGTATAGGTGTGGGTTTTTCAGAGTCCTTATACATAGAGCATGACGTTTTGCCTGACAGAGCTTTCCTACCACATGGTAAAGTGGTTGTAGAATAATTTAGTGGTAAGTACAGTGAATGGAAATGCCACTTCCATGACTATATTGGTGAGTCACTAAATTATTGGACAAAGTAAAAGCATTGTCTTTTTAAATGCATCATTGAAAAGCACTAAGACATTCTTTCAGAACTTTAGTTCCTCTTATTTGTTTTAAGGAACATCTTACAGGTCTTTGTTATATTGATAACGTTGGTTAATGAAAACATTTTCATGAATTATCAGTCTTGTCAAAGTCATGGGAGTCTGTTGGCATGTGCTTCCTCTGCAGTACGGCGTGCAGCTGTACCAGAATTACATGCGTCCATACCAAGGCAGAAGTGGCTGCAGCTCTCAGAGTGTGTCGCCCATGGTAAGGACTACATTTTTTCATCCGCATTTTGCATTTAGATTATATAAATTCCCTATTATATTACACTTTTATATTATACTACATTTATTATTTCCTTTTGGTCAAATAAATCAGCTTATATAATATCATATTAAAATTGAATTTTTATCTATAATCCAGTCTGTGCTATAAAAATCTTAGTAGTAGATGTGAAGTATTGTGTTAACATAAATAATGTTTAATGCTAATTCACTTCTTCATTTTAGAAAGAGTTCCCTGAACAATCCTGTGCCATTCCATTATTTGAAGATTTTGTCTTTTTCATTGTTTTTTTTCCAGTATTAAGGGTTGAACTCAGGACTTCACACAGGAAACGCCACTCTTCTACCAAGCTGCATCAGCAGTGAGGGCTAGATGTTCATGATGTACTTCGCAGAACATTTTACGCAACACTGCAGATTATGTTTTCTTAGTTATCATTTTTGGTGTTTGGGTTTATTTATATATTTTAATATTGATTTTGGGGATTGGCACAGCATAGCATAAAGATGCCAATGATTTGAATTTTTAAAATTACATTTGAAAATTGAGCCTTTTCTCAATTTCATAACAGTAATATGTATTTTTTTTAAGTTCTGGGTCCTTAAGAAGCAGACAGCTTCCTGGAAGCCCAAAAACTGCAAACCACAGTACAGGTCATGCATTACATTAATTCTAGCTTCTCATATTTTGACTGATTGTAACTTAGATATTTATTTGCAGACACACATAGGCACATGTTTTACTTTCTTTAGGGCCTAATTGTAATTTCCTGTGCATTAACACAAGAAATTTCATTCTGAACTTGTTTATGTTCTGCTATTTTTGATGCACTCTTTGAGTATATTAGAAATTTATACTTATGTGCCTGTGATACAAATCAGTGAATGTGCATTTTTAAAACCTGTGCTTCTATTTAGGTTAAAAGTATACTCTTCATGGCTGCAATCAAGGAAGGGGCCTTTACCCCACATGTAATGTAGCCGATGAAATGCTCGGTTTAAGGAATGAGGCATGAAATAATGTTGATTATGAAGCCCGATAGACTATGTAGAAAAAGAACTCCAGTTCCATCGTTATGTTGCCTTAAGTTATGCAAGACTAGCTTTTCATCTTTGTATCATATTACTTCTAAGCCCTAAAATGAGAACCTGAGAATGTAATGAATTTTTCTAAAAGCAATCACTTTAAGGTGAATATTTTCATAGTTGGCTAGCTTACTCTTATCTCTCAATTCATATACACACACATATATATATATATATATATATATGAAAGAATAATGAATTTTATTATCTCAATCCTTTCCTAAATCCCTCAGATTTCTTTTACAGTCTGCAGCTATTAGGATGAGAGTGTTAATAGCAGCCAAGCACTTGGAAAAGTTATTATTTAGTGTCCTTTTAATCATAGAAAGAAATTGTCATAAATAAATATTGTCCATTCTCATTACTGTCTTCAGCATACAAATATAAATTTTTCCACTGAAAGTGATCCTACCATTGATAAAGATGTATAATGTTTGGCTAAAATGTGACTTGACTTGTTCAGTACTGCGTACCAGAAGGCATGCTCCTTGAGTGAATCTGGCTGGACATAGGAGTTGTGTGGACAAGAGATGCAGGGGCCTGTGTGGTAAGGATCTGCTCTGTGTAAGGGTTGTTATGATCAGAGAGAGTACCGCTGGAAAATTTTACCTACATATTCGTGACCTGTTCCCAACAGGACCATAATTTTATGTCTCTCTGCCAAGTGGCTTTGACTACCAGTGGCACAAGTATTATGGTCTCATTAGGCACCAAGGATCAGTCCCATCAGGTAGTACAAACCACTTGGTAGGATCATCATTCGTGTACCACCTATGGGAACTGAAGCTGGTGGGTACACGTTAATGTCCATGAAGGAGATTTAGAAGTTTTGGGAGGTATTTGTATTTACTTTGGTGTCCATAGAAAATGCCACTTTTCTAGATTATTGCAGAAGAATCAGTGAGTTAAGAGATGCCAGAAATCCTCACCAGACTCTGCTGCTGTTATTTCAGGAACTGTTTTCAGAGAACCATACAAAAAGTTAGGACACTTTACGGTAGTTATGTATTTAAAGAATGAATATTCTTTTTTATATTATCCTGTGTATAAATTTTCAGAAAAGAAATGAGAAAATGAACTCAGATTATACAAAAATGTTATTTGTCACATCACTTAACAGCTATTGTGTCAGCCTTTGATATAAACATCATCAGTGGACATTTGAGGAAGCCTAATATATTTTGTTCTTCTTTGGGCAAATGAAAGATCAACTTAAAGGAGCATTAGTTAATGTGGTTCTGGTTGGACTGAGGAAATGAGGAAAAAGTCTACACAAATTCTTTTAAAATTTCTTCTTATTATATGTTTCTAATACTTTATAGGGATTTTGCATACATTATAGGGATTCAGTACATGTACATCTTAATCATTTTTGTTTCTGCTCCCTTCCCTTCTCTCTAACTTCAACCTTAAATTCCTTGTTTCATTTCCAAAAAAGTTCTACACTTTTCCTATTATCATTTACTTTGCTCTTTACTTAAACTTTAATTTTCTCATATAAGAAAAAGATGCAATTTTTTAGTTGTTTTCATATTCTAGGTATTATTCTTTTGTCCAAAAAATATTTTTCCAATTCAGTAGGTTTTCTCTTCACTCTGTTGGTTGTTTCCTTTTCATGCAGAAGCTTTTTAATTTGATTCTTGCTGGTATTTCTGTATGAATAGTGGTGGGCTCAGAAAATCTGCCTAGGCCATGTCTTCAAAGGTTTTACCTATTTTTCCTTCAAGTAAAGTAAGTGCTTCTGTTTTAATATCTAGGTACTTGATATATTTTTATTTTATTTTATTTCATTATGAGGTGAGAGACATGGGTCCGGAGTCAATCTCTTGCATGTGGGTAGCCAGTTGCCCCAGTACCACTGGTGAAAGAGGTCATCTTTCCTCCAGCATATATTTGTGGCTCCCTTGGGAAAAATCAGACAGCTACATCACCATGTTGTATCTGTATCCTGTGTTCCTTCCAGGGATCCATAGGTCTGCTTTTGTGTCAGTATCATGCTTTTATGACTATAGTTTTTATGACTATTTTTTTTTTTTGCAGTATAACTTGAAATCTGGGATTGTGTTACCTCTACTCTGCCCTTCTTGCTCAGGATTGCTTTTGCTATTCTGGGTTTATACATTTTAGGAATTTTTCTTCTAGTTCTATGATGAATGCTTTTGGGATATTGAGTGGGATGACATTATATTTTTATATCAGTTTTAGTAGTAAGATCATTTTGACATTATTGATTCAGTAGTATGCAAGATACTATTTTGGTTCTTTTGTATTTATTTAAGCATGCTTTGTGATTTGAGAAAAGTCTACTTTGGAAAAAGTTAAGTATGCATCCAAGAAAATGTATATTCCATTGTTGCTAAATGAAATACTCTGTACCTACCTATTGCCTATTTGTTCAGTCATGTGTTTTAACTTTGAAACTTCTTTGCTAATTATTTTTTTTTTTGTCAGGTGGGCCTAATTGTGAGTGTTGTATTGAAATCTTCTAGTGTGATTGTATTGGTGTCTGTCCTTTCACATACAGTAATTTTTATTTTATGAGGTTGGGTGTACCACCTTCAGTAGCCATCTTTCTCTCTTCTGATCAATTTTCACTTGAAGTCTATTTTGTTTAAACATAACTGTTTCTGCTTGCTTTTAGGCTCCAGTTGCATGACGTATCATTGTTCTGTGTTTTGTTCTTTAGTCTCTGAAAATCCTTCTGCATGAAGCGTGTCTCCTATAGGCAGTATACACCTGCCTATCCCAGTTTTTTGATTCAGTTTGACAGTCTGTGTCTTTTGCAGAGTTGAGTCAGTTGACATCAAGTTAATACTGTAACACATTCACAGTGAGGCCATAATTCTCCCGTCTTCCTGCCAGGCAGCTCTGATGTGAAATTCCATTGTCTGATGTTGAATAGCCACCCAGTAGTAATTCAAGTGGGGAACTGATAGAACAGTTGCACATATACCATGGAAATTCAAGCCAGGAAAAATGTGTTAAGATGTTACAGGATCCTGCCACTGAATTAGTATCTCGGAGAGGGGGACGATCAATGGCATTTAGTGCCAGCACTTTCAGACGTGTTGTCTGAGAAAACCAAACACAACCAATCTGGCTTCTTGTGACGACAGATGAGACCACCTGGCCTAAGTTCACTGCTGCTGACACTTCTCAGAGAGCTTTTGACTAGCTCACCCACTCTCTGCAACTGTCCTTTTTGGCTTTTTCCCAACAAGGTACCCTGTAAGGTGACCTCAGAAACCCTGAAGTGTAGTTGCTCTGCGCATTCTGCTTCCCAGGGTAGCTCAGTCTTAAATCCTTTACCCAGATGGCTCCAGATGAATCATTCCCAAATGTGGCATCTGCCATGATAATCTCTTCTCCTCTTCAACTCTAGCTGGCCATGGAGAAGGACCCACTGAAGAGTAAAATAATACACTATTTTCAGTTCACAGCTCTGTGCTTTCATTAGAGAGAGTGCTGCGGCCCAGTCTGTAGGGCTGCCGGCCCCCTGCGTGCTACCTGTGTTTCTGGGAACAGCTTCCCGCCGCACAAGTCAGGTCAGATGATTTCATTCTTTCCTCTGTTTTCGGTTTCTCCAGTGTCTAGTTTTTAGTTTCCTTGGTGGCTTTTTGCTTTTTTTTTCTTTTCTGTTTTACTAAGTTGTTGTTTTTCAGGTGTTGTGATTTCAGGTATTAGAGCACCTGTCTCAAGTTATTTATATTGTTCACGTTTGATTCTTGGCTAGATATTCTCAACGTCTGTTTCTTTTCTGTTCTTGCCATTCTGTGATACATTAAAAAAAAACCTAGACAGACATACTGGTTTTTTTACCATAAGCATTTTGTGTGACTGCTTATTGGTGTCCTGCTATGTAAAGTAAGAACATAGTTTCATAGTCTTGTTGTATGGCTGCTATCCCATGACTCTATGTGAAGTAGATGAGAGACAATATCTCAGGAAATTCTGCATCTTCTCGTTAGTTACTAAGCTGCAAGTTTACCTAGATCCTTTAATGAGATATCAAGGAGTGTGTGATTATTAGTTTCCAGATAGCTAAATTGCCTGGAAAAGATTTTTCATGAAAACCTCACTACAGTGGGAGGTTGATGGGTCTGATCTCAAAGTCTAGCTTGGGTAATCCAGGGCTTATTCAGCCTTCCTCTTTATTACTGCCACTAAAATCATAGACCATTTTCTTAGAGCCTGCCTTGTTCGTTCTTAAAGAAGAAAAGGCTGGAAAATGGGACACATCTTTGGAAAGTATAACCAACTCTGCATGTTATCAACGTTGCTTTCCTATGTGAAAGAAACTGAGCTGAAAATGACTTTCTAAGTTTGTTGGACTCTGCTTTCCTTCCTTTCCTTTGTCCACCAAAGGTAAACTATGAATGTTTCATCTACCACCTGCCACTCAGTTAAAAAATATTCACTGTATTTTATGTCCCTCATAGTATAGCTAATATAGCAGATGAAAAATTCTCCGGGAGGCAGAGACAGGAGGATTGCTGAGTTCGCGGTGGCTTGCCTTGGGCACCATAGTGAGCTCAGGGCCAGCCCTGAACTACAAAGCGAGACCCTGTCTCAAAAAGCAAAAAAAAAAAAAAAAAAATTCTTATTTACCTTCTAGTCTCCCTCTGTTTGTTAGGTAATTTTGGAAAATGGGATCTTGATTTTCATTCTGGCCTGAAGTATTGAAGGGAAAGAAAAAATCTCAGGGTATGTTTACTTTTTTACCCGATAGTATTTGTATGTCATCAGGAGCTTGAGATTACAATCATAGCATCTGAAGGAAGGGATCTCATAAGGATAAAGGGACCTTTGAGATGGAGGCTAGTTACTCATTGGCTTGGGCTGTTAGACACATCTCATTAAAGTTGGTGAAATCAAAGTATGTCCAAGTGGTCCCCAGCCCATCACAGAAGGCCACAGGGTGAAAATGGCAGACTGAGGTGTGGCAGCAAACAGCCAAACTGGAAAAGTCCTGCAACAAATGGAAGATTGAATGCCAGCTCTCTAGAAATACAGAGGAACCACAATGAGGTTGAACCACTGTCATATGCTTTGAGGAGACACACAGATGCTAAGAAAGTGGGGTGTCTGATGCTCTGAGAAAGAAGTGCTAAGTATTGTCCTATGGGTTGGGCTTTGTGTGACTCCCACACTTGATTAAGTAGTTGCTTCACACAAGTAAGCTGGCTGAACCCACACAGAGTGAGAGGCAGAAAAGTCCTAGATGGGAGGCGGTTTACGCTGTACCATTAGAATTCCATTTCTGGATTTGCTGTTCTGTTCATAGATGAGAGAATAATAAATATTTCCTATTCTCAATTTTTTTCCCTTTGGAGAATTTTAATTCATGTTCCTCTTTAATAAAAATAATATTCCACTTCTGCTTTTGGTCTTTTGTTCATTAATGGAGAATGTTAAATATTTTTCATTTAAAAAATTGGGGAATTTTAACTTAATTTCTTATTACATAAAATTAATGATATTCTTGACTCTAGATTTTGATGATTGCACCTTTAGGATTTGTGATTTCTTTGGTGTAGCATGATTTTTAGATAGTAAAACAGAACCTCAAGAAAATAAAAACAAAATTCAGGTGTCAAATATTTTACTTTCACTTAATGGATTATGAATATAAAAAGTAACTAGCATGCTGGGCTCTCGCCTATAATCCCAGCATTTGGGAGGCAGAGGCAGAGGCAGGAGGATTGCTGAGTTCAAGGCTTGCCTGGGCTACATAGTGAGCTCAGGGCCAACCTGAACTGCAAAGTGAGACCTGTCTCAAAAAAAAAAAAAAATTAGCAGTCAGATGTGGTAACTCATGCCTGTTGTCTCAACATCTCGGGTGGTTGAGCATGTGTGGGGTGGAATAATCACAAATTCAAGCCCAGCTGAGGCAATTTAACAATTGAGCAAGACCCTGACCCAAAATTTACAAAGTCTGGGGATGTAGCTCAGTGGAAAGGCCCTGTGTTCAGTACCCAGTGCCAAAAAGGAAAGGAAGAAGAAAAGGAAAAGGAGGAGAAGGAAGAGGAGTAGGAATAGTAGGAATTAGCAAAAACAATGAGTGTAGCACTTTTTTAGATTTTCCTTGCGTAGAGATATGTCTTCTTTTTGTAACAGTTTTTGTCAGATTTCTTTTTCCAGCTCTCCTTTGCCCATGTCTCATCCCTACATAAATAGAAGTGTTCATATCTGAAACCATAGAAATCTTACTGTTGAATTCTCCTAATGTAATGTATGTTACAAACATATAAAAAACATATTCTATTTTGCTCCCTTATAAAATATAAATACTGTTTCTAAGGAGATATGTGGCAATCTAGCTTACAGCTCCTATGGGCCTTGAATCTTGCAAAACAGCTGCTTTGTAAGTAGATGGATTTGGTATTTAATATATAATCAGTGACTATGAAAGCTTAATCTGAAGGAGGACACCTCTTTAACTTCAAAAGGGTTACTTCTTGCTCGGTGGGAGTGTAGCCATTTACCCAAGCATATGGAAAGGTTTTGTTTTACATTCTTTCATTCACAGATTTTCATGTCTTTAGTTAGCATTAATTCAGTTATTTTAACACATAAGCATACTTAAAGGTATTTATGTTATATTTAATCTTTTTTCCCTTTATTGAATCTGTTGGTACATATTAGGTATACATTATGATCACATCTTGATTCTCACTTTTTCCCCCTTGCCCTCCCTACTATTATCACTTAATCTTGAATGTGTATTTCAAATTTTTAAATCTCTTGATAGGCACTTTCAGATCCCTAGTCTAGAGAGAAAGCATATTGCCAACAAAGCACTGAAAGAAAATTTTAAATGACTCTGTCATGGTTCAAACTGATGTGTATATATATATTTTTTTTTTTTTTCTAGAGAAGTATATCAGAGAATTCCCTGGTAGCAATGGATTTCTCAGGTCAGAAAACCAGAGTTATAGAGAATCCCACTGAAGCCCTTTCAGTTGCTGTTGAAGAAGGACTCGCTTGGAGGGTACTAATACTTTCACTTTCTTTTAAAATATTTATGAATTCAGTGTCTTTCACCCAAACATTTGAGATTTGTTTTTCCCTTCCTTGCTCAGAAAAAGGGGTGCTTACGTCTGGGCGTTCATGGTAGCCCCACGTCCTCCTCACAGAACTCTGCCACAAGCATGGGTATGTCTGATTGCAACCAAGTTGGTGGGCAAGTCGGTGTGCTTAGCCGCAGTCACCAAGGGCATTAGGCGGGAAGTCCACCGGGGGAATTGTGATCTTTATTCATCTTATCTCTTCAGCTATCCATCGGTCTCAGCCATGGTTTCACCACAGAATTTCTAGAGATGAGGCTCAGAGACTGATTCTTCAGCAAGGACTCGTGGATGGGTGAGTTTGACAGTTTTGGGTTTGACTGGTGTTGATTTGGATTTCTCCTAGAAACAATAGTCAATGTACTAATAGTTTTTAGTTTTGGCTTCTCATAAAAGCCAAATAGTGTAATAGTGGTTCTAACATTGTAGCATATCTGTACAATACCTGGTACACAGTGTTTGCTTAGTATTTTTGTGAGAATGAACAGTTAATTGAATAGTATACTTTGCTTTTAACCAATGAGAACCAGTAGCCATTCTGTGCTGAGTCTAGCATCTCAGGTATTCATGAAGGAAAAAATTAAAATTAGTTTGAATGTGTAACTAATATTCAAAATGTGGTTGGTATCATGATGTTATATATATTGTACTTTGTAAGATTTTTCAGGGTGTATTATGAACTTCTCTTTGTATTTGTTGTGTCCCTTTGCTTCTTCTATAAATTTTAATAGCTAAAAATAATATAAGCATATGAAAAGAGTACTTTTTGGTAATTTCTCCTGTTATCTTTTAATGAGATAGCATGGAATACACAAAGAAATATAAAATGTATCCTAAAAGAGTTATCCACAGGATTTGCCTATAAGTTACTCAGCATTATTCAGCTAGTTTATATTTGCACCTTAATGGGATACAAATGAGGGAGGTTTTATTGAGGTTTGGATGAGAAAATAACCAGTTTCAATATAAACAAGCTGGGCTCTTTATCTTTAAAGCTTGGCTTAAAATGATGACAAGGATTGGAGTTGATTTAAAGCTCATATTTAGATAAAAGCACTCATCTTCATATAGCAGATTATTAATAATAAGTTAGCATTTCATTGACTAAGATTTTATAGGTTTGTATCATAGTTTTTATAGATGTAAATTTGAGTGACCAGCAGTTACAATCTGATGAGACCAAGAAAAGTATAAATTACAAAGAATTATGAAAACGTTTTAGAATATTAGAATTGCCTTTATTTTTGACCTCAGTATTTGTATGTATTTGTAATTAAGTGAATAATTGTATAAGGAGTGATCTCATCTTTATTTTTTCATCGTTTTCTGTGTTCTCTGGAAAGATGTAATGGTGTTGAGTGGTCCACTAGGTGGTAGTGGAGATCTTCTCGGGAAGGGGAAAGAATTAACAGCTTAGTTTACCAGTGAAACACTCGTTTGTCCCCTCACCCTGTGATCCAGCATCGGAATCTCACACAGCACAAATGAAATATGGGTAATCTCATCCAGCATCTGTAAAGCCTCAAATGTAGCTGCCTCTTAGCCCAGGCACTGTGGGATTCATAATGGAGTCACCAGTGGGGACCATTTACACAGAGTGTTTGCCAGTAATTAATACAAATTGGTCTTCCACTGCAGTGCCAATGTTTAGAAACCCAGGCTTGGCAGTCTATTTTCCTTTAGCCATCAGGCCAACTCTTATTTTCCTAGGCTGGTGTTAGGGAAGCTTTTCTGTTGCATTCTTTAAGATTAGAGTGCATGTCTGGCGGTGCTTCTTTTACTTAAGATATTTTGCTTATATTTTATAAGCAATTTCAAAATTTATTTTTCAGATACCTTAATTTCTTATTTTCTGTTGTATATATAATAGTAGAAACAAGAATCAGAAGAAGAAAATGGACCCATAGTAGAAGTGGGAGTAAAAAGTTATTTCATTCTAAATCAGGATCTCTTTTCAGGGAACTAATATGACATATTACTTAAAATCCAATGTGCTAATGTATTATTCTTTGTGATAAAGAGTTACATGGTAATCTCCAATTTCCCAGTATAAAGAGAATATAGTGCCAAGTGTTGATGGCAACTAACATTGTATTAGTTATTGTGAACAAATAGTCTGAGAAATGAACTGTGTATTTATCTTATTAAAATTACATTAGCACTGATGATAATTTTTGTTACAACACACTGTTGTCAAGTGGATAATCTTACTAAATACAGAGCAAAAGAGTCCCTATCTACCACATTTATGAACACACTTCCTAGATTTGTTATGCTCTGTCTATGAACTTCATAATTGAATATAGAAACCTACTGAAATTGTTTCTCTTTCTTTAGAGTCTTCTTGGTGCGGGACAGTCAGAGTAATCCCAAAACTTTTGTACTGTCGCTGAGTCATGGACAAAAAATAAAGCACTTTCAAATTATACCAGTAAGTAATTTGTGATTTCACATTCATGTATGAGGAATGATCTTAATGCATAAGCTTTCAGAAACATGTGTTTTCTTTTTGTTTCTTTCATTAAATATAATTTGAGAGTTTGTGCTTTGACTGGAGTTAAGTTTGGCAGAAATAGTTTTATGAGCTTGGATTAATATAAGAAATACAGGAATTAAAAAAATTAAATTTCCTTTTTCTATGAAACATGGTTTATTGATATCATAAAGACTCTATGCCATCTATTGTTAAAAGGCCACTAAAGAATCTCTTAAATTCTCCCATCAGTTCCTTCAAAACCATTTTAAAACTTTCCCTTCTCTTTTCTCTGTTGCTGTTTCGCTGGTTTGTTTTAATCATTGTGGATAGTACTCAGGAGCCATGGAGTTGATGGACATTTAAATTATTCTGAGAACATTTTTAGAATTTCTGTGATTTCACATTCTGAGTAACAGTTTGCTTTGAGACTTCTGTTGCTTCTGTTGTTGTGTGTGCACACATGCATGTGTCTTTGTATGTGTTGTGTACACTTGGAGTCAGGTCCATTTCCAAGAAATTGTTATGTAAGATTGCTGAATGGCTAGTGCTTTTTTTTGGTTGCCTCTTTTTGGAATTATCCAGAGGTCATATAAAGTATTTTTCTTTATTCTTCTATTATACAGAAAATATCTCTATGTCTGAATTGGTTAATGCCAGAAGCTTCTCCTTCCCCAAAAAAACATAAAAAAGTCCCAACTGGCATTCCATTAGTATATTACTTGATTGCTTTAGAATCAATTTGCTGATATAAATTATGTGAACATTCATTTTAACATACCAAGTGAGGCATTAAACAGATGATATTTAGAAACGGAAATTAATTTTGGTAAGAACATTATACACTTATGTTTGCTTTTATATGAATAGTACAGAATTCTCACTGTTGATTGAGAATAATTACTATGTCCTAGCTAAACAGAACACTGGGAGAATAAGAAGAATAGCTAGCAAAGTTATGTTAGTGCTTCAAAGACCATTCTTTTAAATGCAGGTGACATTGCGTAAGAGAAGTGGGCATACTATAGTGTTCTTTTCACCCTGCTTAGTTTTATAACTTGTCGGTTTTGGTATATAAAGACACAGTATGCAGTGGAATAGAAGAAGTATCCTTCAGGCTAATATGCTGTCTCTTGCAACGTGTTGCTTTTCCTGTGGCAGGTTGAAGACGATGGTGAAATGTTCCACACTCTGGATGACGGCCACACGAAATTTACAGATCTAATCCAGCTGGTGGAATTCTATCAGCTCAACAAGGGTGTTCTTCCTTGCAAGTTGAAACATTATTGTGCAAGGATTGCTCTGTAGCGAATCCAGAAGTGACTTGTTAAACTATTGAAGAAAAAGAGCTCATGGGGTAAAATTAGAGAGACCATCAATAAGGGTGAAAATTATTGACTAGTAAAAAGAATATATTTCCCCTACAAGTTGCAAAATGTAGTTTGTGCATTACAAATAAGCAAAGAGTTAGATTGACATTATCTTCAGCATTTAAAATTTATTAGTTAAAATTAAAACAGAAAAAATGATTTGTGTGTCGTGTGATTTTACATTACATTTTCTTCAAATATGCTTACTACAAATACCTGTCTATCCTTTACTATAGTGACATTAGAAATCTCAAATACAAACAATGAAAAAAATTGGAGATTCAAGATGGCTTTTTCAAAATAAATTTTATTTTTTATTTATATTTTGAGACAGGTTCTCACTGTATAGTGCAGGTTGGGCTTATATAGCCCAGGCTGGCCTTGAACTTGCTGCAATCCTCCTGCCTCAGCCTCCCAAGTGCTGGGATTACAGGCATGTGCCACCACACCAAGCTCAAAATGAATTTTAATGACACTGCTATTTTAATACTAAGTACAATAGTTGAATAATAAATGACACTCTACAGCTTATCAGTGCAACAGAAAATATTTGAATTCTGTTTTCTGAGTATAGCATGACCATAAAATCAAATCATATTTTGAAGTAGCAACTTAAAATTCTTTTGAGATAAATTGAATTTTTTCTTGATAACTTTCATTATAATAATAGATTACTAATTTTACTATAAAATCTATACTAGTGCTGTAATAACATATAATTCATTAGATTTTAAAGATTTTAATAATCGGCTGGGAATATCTTTTTAAGAAATGATCAAAAATTGGGCTGGAGATTTACCTCAGTGGTTCCAGCACCTGCCTCGCAAGCACAAGGTCCTGAGTTCAATCCCCAGTAACCACATACAATGCTGGGCGTGGTGACTCACACTCACCAGCCATCAATACCACATACCACAGTGTCGGGCGTGGTAGCTCACACCTGTAATCCCAGCACTCAGGAGGCAGAGGCAGGAGGGTTGCTGAGTTTGAGGCTTGCCTGGGCTACATAGAGATCTCAGGGCCAGCCTGGACTACAAAGCGAGACCCTGTCTCAAAAAAAAAAAAAAATCAAAATATAGAAAAGATTTAAGTAACTTGCACATATTTTATAACATATAATTTAGACCCTTTTGCTAATAGATCATTAGCCTAATCAAAAGAAGTGACATCAAAGATTAGAAATCTACAAGTATCCTACTAGATAAATCTTTCTTTTTCTCTATATCTATTCCCCCTTTATTTTCTTATCATAGCTGTGTCAACATAAAGCCAAAGATTTTGGTGACATAGACAATGATCTTTATCTTTTCTATCATACCACCTAGAAACTTTTTGTTTTTTGTTTGTTTTTTTGTTTTTTATTCCATGACTGTTTCCATTTTTGAAGATAATTGTTCTAAAGAAAATTAAAACATAAACTAAACATTCCCTTCATATGAAATATTGCCCATCTCCTGTAACTAACCTTTATAACACTATAGGAAAGTCAGAATTTGTTTAACAAAACCTCAAATATACATTCTTTAGTTTTAGATAAAAACTATATATTTTGGGTAACTGTGGACAATGCTCATGAAAATCTAGTAAAATTATCACTTAATTGTTAAATTTTAAAATATCCAGTTTAATTTTAAAATATAAACATGTGGGCCAGAGGGTTAGCTCAGTGGTTCCGGCGCTGGCCTCGCAAGCACAAGCGCAAGGACCTGAGTTCGATCCCCGGTAACCACATATAATGCTGGGCGTGGAGACATGCCCACCAACACTCAACACCGCATACCACAATGCCGGGCGTGGTGGCTCACGCCTGTAATCCCAGCACTCGGGAGGCAGAGACAGGAGGATTGCTGAGTTCGCGGCGGCTTGCCTGGGCACCATAGTGAGCTCAGGGCCAGCCTGAACTACAAAGCGAGACTTTGTCTCAAAAAAAAAAAAAAAAAAAAAAATCCAAAAAAATAAAATATAAACATGTTCTAAAGTACTGAAAGTTAAACAGTAATCTGATATATCAAATCCTGGTTTGATTGCCACAAAAGCTTGGAAGACACAAGAGTTCTAAATGGAACAGCAGAAAGTAAACATACTTCAACCTTTCAGAATAGAACTGAGTATTTCAGAATTATTTCCAATTTATAACACTGTGTTTTGAATTGGAATGCATTCATTCATTCATTCATTCTGTACCCAGTTCAACTAGGTAATATCACAAAATGTAATAATATAAATACTCAACCCTGATAAGTTGAACAGTTCTTGCTTGTCTGTGACTTCATTCATTATCTGAATTTATATTTGGAGGCCCAGATATTATATAGTTGTTTGCTTTGATCTTAAGTCAAAGAAAATTCATGCAGAAAGGTTGATGAAATCATTTGCTTAATACCTTCTGAAAATGGATCTTACTTACCTCTGTGTGTGTAAACTTAATATGATGTCAAAGCTGAGAATGTCAAACACTTTCACATTTACTACAGTGTTAAATGCATCCCCTAGAAAATGTGAATTACCTTTGGACTTTTCCATTTTGATGTGTTTGATTATTTTGGACCATTTTGAATACCAATGAGGACAAATCAGCTGCTTTTTACTATCTCTGCTCACATGTTGGGAGTTAGAATGCTTCACTCTCTCTGAAAGAAATGGCAAACAATCTCTGCTTTGTGTATGTGATTCAAGTGTTGACCTTGAACTCAATATATAGCCAAGGCTGGTCTCAATCCATCTGCATCAGCTTTCTTTATATGAGGATTACAGGTTTGTGTCACAATGCCTGGTTTTGTTTGTGTTCTTATATTGAAAGATTAGATAATTACTTTGCAATAATCATACAGGGTAAAAATTTCTAGGAGTGCTTTAATTGAGAGTCATTACTTGTTTCACATGTGTTAGAATGTAATCCCTGACTGATCTGAGACATTAGATGGACATTACTGTTTTAGTTGTGTTTTACATAGTGTTATGAGATCTCCAGCTTTTGACCACTGACAGTAATAACTCTATGGAAGTTGTATTCTCATGACACCAGACTATTCATTGAATATCTTCCCTAAGGAGGAGCAGCTCATCTGTAATGGCTACAGTTTGGGCTTCCTTGCTGGCTTCACTGTTTACATGAGCACTGTTAGACTCTGTGCTCATCGGACCCATTCCACCAACTGGACCCATTCCACCATCAACTGGTGAAGCCTACAAGCCCCTTTTCACAAAATGCCTTTAAATATGTAAAGCAAAAAAAAAAAATAGAATTACAAAGCAAACAGATTATACGGAGACATAGCTCTGTTTAATGGTTTGTATCAAGGCTTTGCTACCTTGTGTCTGGCCGTGTTAACAGTTAACCATGTAAGTCCTCCAGTTTTCTGTCTTATGTCATGTTTTTTAGGGGTCAGAGTCAGAAATCCCTATTGTTAATGATGCTAGCAGTTGGGCGCAGAAAAGTTTGCAATAATGTAGAGTCACTGTAACATTTGCTGAACATTAGCTCCTCTCAGCTACCCACCTATCTCTTGCAGGTTCACATTACTTTGGTCCAACCTGGCTCCCATACTTTTACCATCCATGACATTTAAGGTGTGCTTATAATTGGAATGCTTGTTGTAATCTGTGACATTTAGGATCCTTAAGACTGGGTTACCACTTGTAATGACTCTAACAGGCACTCCTTACACCACAGATTAGGGATTTGTGTAACAGAAAGGCCAACTTCTTGGGTAGGCACATAAGTATCACCAAAAAGTTCATTGAGGAAATCCTCTGAATTAGTTTCTGACTAGCATAAATACTTGTTTGGCAGTTGGAACATCGTGTGATTGATCTTTGCTAAATTGTCTTGGCATGTAAAGTCATTCATACAAAGTGCTAAATAGGTTGTGTAGAATCTTAGAATATACTGTGTGTATACTTCATATATTTGGCTTATATTAGGGAGTATAAGTCTCAGTCTCCCAGGAACATTGCTCCTCCCACACATTGCTGTGTTTGACATTCCTGTCAGCAGCATTATGTTGTGTTTTTACACTGCGCCTCTGTCCTTCCTCTATCTGTTCTTTCCTGTGAGGCAGTGAGTACAGTCTCAGGGTCCTACCCAGTCCATTTGTAAAGACATGTGGACAATCCTATGCCCACTTGTACCAGGCCCTCCAGGCCACCAAGCTTTCATTCACCTGCAGATTAAAAATATAAAGTATGCTTCGGGTTTCTTAACATTGTCTGTTAACAGTAACTGTTAGAATTGGAAATACAGAAAGTAGAAAACCAGCTTCAGAGTTCTTTTCTGGACAGTGTGGACAAGTTGAAAAAAAACAGTGTAGCAGAGTTTGATCCCTGTACTGAAGAAAAAATAAATAAGTACAAAAGAAGAGAGACATTGGGAATAGCTGCTGAAGGATGAGAGGAATAGAATGGATTCTCGGAAGACCTGTGGGAGTTAGACTTACAAAGCCCTGGAGAAAGGACTGAAAAATGTCATCAAAGGGAGGGAGGCAGTGCTAGACAGCTCAGAACTTGAGTTTTTCAGCAAATGATAACTTCATTGTAACTGAAGCGTACAGAACATAACAGACTAAAGCTATGGTAGACTGAACTGAGAGGTACACTGCAGCACTCACGAGAGTTCCAATGTTGGGAAAAACAGCTTATATTTTAGGTAATACTGCAGCCAGGGACAGCGGATCTTTGACTACAATTGGGCTGACATAAGAACAACTTGGGTTTTGACCAGAATTTTGCTTTAACTTAAGACCAAAGTCTTGAGTTATTGTAATATCTTTTCCTATAGAGTTAATTGAGAAATCCTGGGCCAATGTCTCTCTAAGGATGCTGAGATCAGCCTATCGACAGGAGAGAGATTTTGAAGGCTGTTTGTAGAGCTTGAAAGCCTTCAACTGACCAAATGAGTTACCACCTGTTCTTGGGAACAAATTGAGTTTATAAGTCAAGGGTCCACTGTACCTCAGTATTTTACCCCACTAATTTGTTACCTTGAAGTCATGGATAGGCTTATGTATTTTCTTATTTCTGCTATCCACGTAGAAACTCTCCAAAAAAAAAGTATGAATGAGTGAACTCATTCTGCTTCTATCTTAGAAGCAGCTTAACAATCCAAAGTTAGAAAGGCTACTGTGAGGAAGATGGGGAAGGGAGGGAAGGGAGCAGAGCAGCATGGGCCAGCAGGGAGCTACTGCAGTAACCTTGCGATAATCGAGAGCCTGCTGCAGGGTACGGCATGGAAAAGGAGTTTTCTGGCAGTGAATCAGTGATCTATAAGCAATTAGATGAAAGGCATGAAGGAGAACTAGAGGGAGGAGTCAAATGATAAATAGGTTTAGGGCAGGAGGACTAGGAGGACAGATACTTATGCTGCGAAAAGCTGATGCTTTTAACAAATGTCCTGACCATTTTTAGAGCAAGAATTGTCTACAGTCTCTTCCAACAGTGAGGTGAGCCCTTAATGCAGATGTGGAAAAAATAGTCACCCACAAAGAATTTGTCCCGCCCAGGCAGTTAAGAACTAGAACAAAAAGGAGGGCCTCCATGAGACAAAGGGCCTAACAAGACAGTGGGAACCGAGGAGAACGATGGCTCCTGAACAGAGCTGTTCTGTGAAGAACTTTGGCAGAAGTAGAGTGTGTGCCAGAGCCCAAAAGCAAACAATAACATGACAGCATGATGTGTTTGAGGGACAAATAAGGACCAGCACTGTGTGTACAAGCTGAGAGGACAGTAAAGATGACAGTGAAGATACAGTAACATTCAAATCATGCAGGCCTGCTAGGCCGCAGAAGGGTGTTTCAGCTTAATTCCAAGGGTAATGAAAAGCCACTGGTGGCTTGTAGAGCAATGAAAAAGATAAAGTAAGATTTGTGTTTGGATCAGAGCCCTCTTGAAGTTTGTGGATCATAGACTGAAAGTGGGCAAGAATATATGTTCCTAGCATCACTTGTAATAGTAAAGAACATTTAAAAATAAAATAATAGAACAATGGTCAAAATAGTAATGAACAACGATATATCTGTGTACACTGACAGCAACAGTTTCTACAACTGTTAAGAAAAGTGTATCTCTGTGTTGGGCTGAAGATTTAGCTCAGTGGTTCTGGTGTTTGCCTAGTAAGTGCAAGGTCCCTGATTCTATCCCGGTAACCACATACAAAGATATGATATTGGGCGTGGTGACTCACGCCCACCAGCAATCAGTACCACACCCCACAGTGCTGGGCGTGGTGGCTCAGGATTGTAATTAATCCTAGCACTCGGGAGGCAGAGACAGGAGGATTGCTGAGTTCCAGGCTTGCCTGTGCTACATAGTGAGCTCAGGGTCAGCCTGAACTACAAAGCGAAACCCTGTCTCAAAAAACAAACAAACAAACAAAAAAAAAAAAAACAAAGAAAGAAAGAAA
>PVIC010003265.1:0-70184 GCA_004025085.1 Thryonomys swinderianus
GGTCTCTGCTCCCTTCCCTGTGGAGTGGAAATTATAATTCCATTTTTTATCAATATCTCCTACTGTTTTATGACAGATTAACCAGAAAAAAGTAAAAGCATTTAGAGCAAAATAAACACTATGATTCTATAGTATCAGTGCATCTCTTGTTGTTGTCTGCGGCTGCTCACCATTGTTCTTGGCTTGTATTCACTGAAAGCTCTTCATTATATTTCACCACTCTTATTTGGATTCAAACACCTCTCTCATAAGCAAATCAGCTGCCCATGCAACTATTTCAGAGGCTTCTATGCAAAGCAGAAAGCTTAAAAAAAATGAGAGCTACCATTTCCAAACATAATATCTGAAAGTCTAAAGTTCTGTGGGCTTTAAGTGATTGTCAGAACTTTGATGCTTGTCAAGACTAAGAAAGACTCGAGATGAGTCCAAGAAATATAATTTATTTAATTTCTTGCTGGCCAGTCAATACTTTGCAAAGTAAATCTGGCTGAGAGTTAAGACTCAGAAATTTCTATGTATCAATAATATCTATTTTTCAGAAGATGCTTCAACTTTAAATTCCCCATGAGTAATCCAGGGTTAGAAATCAACGATACTGAATTTTAAACTCAAGCTATTTAGGAAAACATGATGAGGTTTAGAGAAACCATCCTCAACAGAGAAAAGGCATTTCTATATGGGGAATCATGTAAAGATTATTTTGAGAAGAGCAGATTGAAATACTGTGGCAAACAGATGTGTCAGCTTTTCAAAACAAACTGCCAAATGCAGGACTCTCAAAACATATCCCTTTGTTTGAATCCAAGAAGGAAGAAAGCGCCTTCAGAGTGGGTTTAAAGGGCCAGGGCCTCAGGCGGAGACATCTCCGGCCGCAGTGAGGCGACGCCCTCGGGCCAGGCCCTGCCGCCTCTCCCCTCCCGCTCCCCTCCCGCTCCCCTCCCGCTCCCCTCCCGCTCCCCTCCCGCTCCCCTCCCGCTCCCCTCCCGCTCCCCTCCCGCTCCCCTCCTGCTGGCTCGCGTCCTTGCGTCTGCTTCCCTAAATTAGGGACGGAGACCGTAGCCGGTTCACTAACTCGCCTAATAGCATGCAAATAAAAACCAGCACCCAGGCAATTCGCGTTTCTCCTTCAGCCTCACAATGAATTCCCTGACCTGCAGAGTCAGCTTAGCCCTGGAGTTGTGCTTGTTGGCTGCCAGGCCCCGTGCGCGCCCCGGGGTCCTGGGTGCTGGGCACTGCGGCGGGGCGGGGCGGAGCCCGGCTTCAGAGCCAGCCCCGCGGGCGGTGCCCTCTGCTGCCCCAGGCGCGAAGGCCTTCCTGCCCGGAAACAGAGCCCAGCACACGCTATCGCTGCGGACTTTTCTGTTCATGGAGCTCAGAAAAGATAACACCGTCGCGGAGTCCGGCTGGCGGTGGGTGCTCCGAGTCCCCCGAACCGTAAGGTCTGAGCGGAGAACGAGCCCGGTAGGAGCTCCGGCCGCGTCTGATCACACCGTGCGCCGCTTTGCCGCTGGTCACCGCGTGCGCGCCAAACACAGCCAAGTCCTCAGAGGGCTGATCCGAGTGACCCTTTGCAGGCACAGAAATACCACCCAGGCTGATGCCTTCTGATTCCCGCTTAACACCGGTCACCTGGCGGGCTCCTCCCCCGCGCACAGCCCCCGCCTCCGGGTCTAATCACGCCCTTTACCTCGGGGCGTCTGCGTACTTGGAGTACACGCTTTTGCTAATTTTGTCCTACTCTGCTCATAAAGCCTTTCTAACTCAAGACTGTTTCTAAACGTTTAATAGTTAGTTGCAGTTTTCTTCCCTGTATTATTTATGTGCCTCTTATAAACCAGCTTCATGTGGATATGAAAACGGGATATTTGATTATTTCAAATGTCAGTAAGAATTAGGTCAAAACTACTCAGCCAAAAAGGCATAAGAGGATAAATGACTCGCACCGTGTCACGCATTCCATTCTGTCCACCCTCGCACGACCCTCTGCTCAACAACTAACCTGACCCGGTCAGGGTCACTTTACTAAGGCTGAAGTACATTTGCTCATTAGATGTAAAGAAAAAGTAGCCTACGATTGGCTCCTTCGCGGGAAACAAACATGTTCTGCACGGGACTGATAGGAAACATGAAAGCAGCACCAGGCTGAACAGCTGTAGTCATTGACAGCTGTTATCCGTTAAATTTTATTTGTAAACTTTAAGATTAGAAAAAGGTGAAGTAGCTAAGAAGCTTAAAGCTTCTTTTCTTTCCCTGGGGTCAAGAGTCTTATCTCACTCAGCAGCTGTCAACTGTGTACACAGCCGTGCGAGCGCTCCGTCCGCTCCAGGGTCCCCTCCAGGGTCCCCTCGGCCCTCTACCGGCCAGGCTTCCGGGCAGGCGCCGGGCAGCGCGCACCGAGTCCCGCAGCCTCACGGAGGAGGAAGCCCAGCAACGGGTCACCTAAATCAAAGGCCAGAAGTAAAACATGACAGTGTTGTCATGTACAGGTCCAAATCCCAGGGATGGATGCCGTCATATCAAAGACCTAAAATGTACCTATAAATTTAAAATAATAAAAAAAGAGAAGTGCCCATGTAAACAGAGGTCAGTGCTTGAGACAGGTACAAGAGAAGCCTGCGCATCCAGGAAGCGGGTGTGTGGGCCGGCCAGGGTCTGGGTGTGAGGGCCCAGGCACCCCGGGCGAGGACGCGCCCCACATGGCACCTCCCTCCCCTGGCTCTCTTCCGGATCTGGTCAGACACCACAGAGATGGCAGAGTAGGATTAAAAGAGCAGGTCCTCTCTCCTCCCTGATCTGTCTCTGGCCTCCACCATGTTTCTTACTGGCCACCGCCTCTCGCTGTCCTCTTGGCCAGAGGGCAATGGCTCCTTTCTGCTACCCCGCCATCCGACACTGAGTCCCAGACTCCTCTGCGGTATGCACTCAAGTTCCGGCCAGCCAGCCCTCCACCTTGCTACTCAGAAGCTTGGGCACAAGCGCCTGGCCGAATGTGAATTCCAGACAGTGACCTGGCTGAGGCTGAGTCCCGAGGAGTCTGGGCAGCAGATGGGACTAATCAACAGCCAGGCGGACTGGTGAGTTTTTACAGAGCCAGGCGATGGAAGGATTGGTGGACTCAGGGTGGAACTCTGGGGACACGGCACAGGCCTGTGTCCAAAAAGAGAGAACAAATCCAAAGGGAAGAAAAACTCAACCAGAAAAATATGGTACCCAGTTAAGTCCAGGGAATGAGGCGCTATTAGAAATAGGATTCATCAGGTAAGGTTTCCGAAGACAAAGATTAAACTCAGTACTCGATGACAGGGCACAATGGACACGCAAGTCTCGTCTTTGGCCCTGATGACCTAGGGCCACAGGCCCATGACCACTGTCTCTCAGCCCGTGGTGCTTTCATGGTGCCGCCGTCCTGGGCTTGACGTCCCTGTCCGGGCCCCGTGTGCCGTCTGCCCTCGGACCTCTTTCCACAGGGTCACCCAGCCGCCGTTACTTACCTCAGAGGCGGATCTAAGACTCCAAGGGGACACAGCGTCGGGTAATTACCCTCACCGAGGGCTGTGGCCAAGGGACCCACAGATGTTACCACAGTGTTGTGGGAGATAAGCTGGTCACCCTGCTGCGCCTGGGCTTGTGTGTTTGCTGAAGTTTCATTTCGCAGTTTTAAAAATAATTTACTGGTTTAACAAAGACAAACCATTTAATTTCAAATGTAACTTTTACCTTAGAAACTGGTTCAGTGAGTATTTTTTGGATGATTTTTATGCCATTTTTTATTCTGTTTCATCTACGTAAGCCTTTCCATGATGTAAGTGAGGCTACAATCGATTTTCTGTTCACGTGATATCTTAAGGAAAACAGTTTTTTCATCTCAGGAAGATACATATTTTTCCCTGAGAAAGTTTTAGGTCCTTCTTCTGTCATACTCCTCTTTTCTCTTTTAAATGCTCAGTTCCCCAAACTGTTGTAAATTTTTTAAATAAATGAGGAAATTTGGAAATCATTAAATCAATACAAAGCTATTTTTATTTAATGGATAATGATGATTTACTGCCTAGTGCTTTTGCCAGTAGCACTCACATATTTAAAAACAAAGAACTGATTCATAGAACGCTGATTCATTCCAACCCAAAGTTGTAAAGGAGAACTCACCTTCGGGATCCGCCAGTCCTGCGCCCCCTGCTGGCTGCTTCACAGGCTCCTGTCCATTTGGTCCCATCTTCCCTCTGTTTAAGAGAAAAAATGGTCGGGTTAATTATCGTTCCCTGTAAGCAAATAAGGAGACTAGTCTGTAAACACAAAAGGACATTATATATTCAGACCTGCAATGAATTATTTCCGTGGCACACACTCAGATAATTCTTCTATGTCAATTTTAAAATAGGAATTTATTGTTTTATTCACTCCAAACACAATACCTCTAAATTCATAAGCTTTAAATATAGAATCTTTTATCAAACAATCACACTGATGTGAAATTCTCAAACTTAGGAAGTAGTTTTTCTCATTAAAAAATTCTTTAGTGGGCATATACAGACATAAAAACGCTTACACTAATTGTATGGATGTACACATTGGGCTATATCCACACTGGATCAAATCTATCCCTCTCCTCAAAAGTTATTATTGCTTTTGCTCTTTTTAACTCATCTTTATAATGTTCAGAAATGACATTCTAGCGATGTTGTGGTTAGAAGAGAAATACTGAATTGAGTGACACAGGAAAATAATATTGAAACCCAAAAAAGATACTTCCTACAAGAAGATATTCAAACAGATGCATGCAAAAGTGCTCAGCATCACCAGTAATCAGGGAAATGCAAATTAAAACCGCATGAAGTGTCACCTCCCTCCAGTAAGAGTGGCCCGACGAGTACTGAGCGCAGGGAGAAGGGGGGACCCTTACCCACTTTTGGAGAGAGTGGAGCCATTCCCAGGGCCACTGTGGGAGACGGGACAGAGGTCCCCAAAAATCAAAAGCAGAACAACTGCAGAACCCAGTAACCCCACTTCAGGCTGTGCAAATCGCCACTCTGAAGACATCGCCTGTTCGCTGTGGCGCTGTTCACAACAGCCACAAAGGCAGTGTCACGCTCAGTGTTCACCACCCGGTGGGTAAGGGCCGTACGTGTCCACGGCAGGGATCTTTCCATCCCAAGGGCTTGAGATCCTGTCAGCCGTGACGGTGTTAACGGAGTTAGTAAATGTTCAGTGCGAGCAGCCAGCCTGGACGCTCGCACTGGCCAGTGGGTTGAACGGGATGAACACGTGGAGACTGAGAAGCAGTGGGGCCCAGGGGCCGGGGGCAGGGGAGGGGCGGGATGACCAGGCGAGTACACACTCGTGTGCCGCGGAGGGTGGCTAGAGGTAGGCGGGGAGCTGTGCACCTCAGTCTGCAGGGAACATACTTTGAATGCTTGATCACAAAAGAATGAAAGTCTTCGAGGCTTGTTTACCAGGTATGTTTACCTGGACTTGAACCCTAGACAATGTATACAGGCATCAAGACATACGCAAGATTTTACGTGTTAATTAAAAATGAAAACTATATTTATTTAAAACATCATAAAAGCATAGACTTTTAAACTTTACTTCATGACAGTTTAGCTTTCAGCTGTGCGAAGCAAACTGGCTTGTCAGGCCAGACGCCTGGGGTTTGCCTCCGGCTGTGCCCCTCCCGCTGAGCCCGTACCGCACAGCCGGGCAGGCCGCTCCCGTCCCCACGCACGCGGCCAGACCGACCGGCGCCTTTGTCTTGCGAGAAAACCCACCGGCAAGTCACATGAGGGGTCAGAATCGCCTGCCTGTGTACTTACGTAAGGCATTCTTTAAAACGGAATAAAAAAATTCTTAAATGCTAAAAAGGATGGCAGAACAAGAGGACATGTTGATGCTGTTCTTCCTAGACATGAATTCCAACACAGCAAGGTTTACTAATCGATAATTCTGATTTTCACAGAACCTGCTTGGTTTGCTGGGCCTCCTGAAAATGTAACTACATTTATTTCTTAAGATCCAATTATAATTTATTTGAAAACTGCTTCGAATCGTCTCTTATCATTTCATTCCAGAAAAGATGCTGAGATGTTCCTGCATATAACAAGTGGAATAGATGTAAGTTTAGAAATCATTTTAACTTGAAAACTATTGCGTTGTTCCATTTGAACGATTCAAGGTCAATGACTTAAGCACGATTTTGATGGCATGATTGTGAAAGGCTAATTTCATAACTCCTAACAGTGTGTGCACATGTATATATATGGTCTACCCCTGAATATATTGTCTTGTTGGATCAATGCACAAAACTTCAATTTGTATAATTGCTTCACTGAGATTCAAGCAGTTAAAAGAAAATCTTATTGCTGAGCCAAACTCAGTTGAACACAAGGAACTTTTTTTAATGCTCTGCTAAACTTTTAGTAAGTTTTAATTTCAGCAGTTGTAATAAAAATAAATTTTGAAAAATTTTGGAACTGTTTTAGCTCTAGATTTCTGTTTTAATGATTTCTGCCCTCAGCATTTGGTTCAAATGAAAACTGAATTTGATATTTGATACTTAGACAAAAATGCAAAGTCATTTTGGAGATCACACAGAAGCTTGCAGCACAGGGCCACTAAATGGGGGTCAAGGAAATGAAACTAGGGTTCTATGTAGAATGCTGTTTTTCTGAGTTCTTCATAATCTTCATCTGAGAACATTCTGACAGTACATTTTATAGTTCACAGTTTAATAAATCATAAATATTTATTGTAAAATTATACTAGCTCAAGAACTAGTGTGTTAGACACAACCATCGGGGGATATGATAAAAATGAATAAATAACATTTCTTACATATATGACACAATGCCTTTAAAAAGTGAATTTTCTTTCTGCTTATGTGGCAAGACAAAAATGTTCCAGGCAATTTAGAGAGGCTTTGATTTACAAGAGAAATAGAAGGGAAAACCAAAAATGCTACATGTTATGTATGTAAAAACGATATAATCTCACTTCAGATATTCAGATATGGAGGAAGTAACATAACTAACTGTGTGGTGATTATAACCATCATCAGTGCTAAATTACATATTCTAGAAGGCTCAGTTAAATGGGAAGGATGTAATTTATGTGCAGCACAAAGCCTTTATAGGCTCATTTGCCACTGAGAGCACCGAGAGAGAGGGAATAGATTTGTGGAATTCTCACCTGATCCCTGGGGCCAAGGACTAGTCAGACCCAGTTAGTTTTAGGCCCACAGCCAATAGCATACAGCTGGCAGGCACAAAAGTTCTACTGAAGTTCACAGCCCACATCTCAGAAAAAAAGCACAAAAATAACTTCCTCAGATGGACAGCTGACAAATGACGATTTGCTCAATGTAAGCTGGAAAAAGTAACTTGAAAGCTACAACCTATAGGCTATACAAATCGATTTCCTCGATTATTTTCCTTCTGTGAACCGAATCATTAACTACTGATACTAGTTTGGTGAACAAAAGGAAATGTTTATGAAAACTTGTTAAATGTTTATGAGAACTTTATTGAAACACGGAGCGGCTCCTCTCCATTAGCAGAACGAGGGGGCCCCGTGGCACCAGGCGCGCTCCAGGTCGGTGACAGTCGGGCTGGCTCTCTGTGCCCAGAAAGACATAGCTGGCCACACACCGGCCAGCGGGCGCTGCTGTGCCCACCACAGCCCAGCTGAAGTCTACTCCCTGTAGCTGAACATCATAAAATAGTCTTTTATTTATTCATGCATAAAAAATATGTTGACACAAAAGACTCTTTCTAGCTTGCAAACTTCACAAAAGCAGGCAGCAGGCTGCGTGCGCCCTGGTCTGGCTCGGACACGTGGTGTCCCGTAATGTTCCCAATCCACAAGACTCCTTTCATGGGGAGGAGAAGGAGGGATCTGGAAGCCTAGAGTGTGATACTGGAACAGACGTGATCTGCATATTTATCTTGAAAGTGGCTAAATTTTGCCACCAGTATGACTAAACCTGTTCTAATGCATTCTAAACACAATCTGCTTTAGTTTTCTCTTTTTACTAGCAAAACGATACTCTTGAGCTCTATCATATCATGAATGGGCTTTATTTCGGGAGGACCCACACAGGGACGTGGGTACCACTTTGGCACTTGTTCTAGAACACACAGAAACACTTCAAAATCTTCCAGTCGATTGTGGAGTAATTTCTGGTTGAAAGGTCTGTGTGTTATCTCCTTCAAAGATGATGGGGGTTCTTGGGGTGTCTCTCAGCTCCTCCCAGTTCAGGGTAAGCGGACCTATCTTTAAAAGCAACAGCGTTTGGGTTTGGTCACCGTGAGACTAGAATGCCAAAGCACTGGCACCAAGCTGTAGGCTGGCACAGCTGGGCGAGCAGCGGCTGGCACACTCAGTGTGAACGCTACGTCCCGCTGAGGGAGGAACCGGCCCTCGGAGTCAGCAGTGCCCTGGGCTCTCCCAGGGAGCGCGTCCTCCGCGGCGTGACCTGCGGAATCACCCACTCGTCTCGCGGGAAGCGTCAGCAATATCTGACTCACGTGCTGTCAGCCCGGCGGTAACGGAAGATCCACTTACATCCTCGGTATCGGGAAGAGGCTGGTGTCCCCAGCGGGGCCGCTGCCTTCGCTGTCCACGCTGTAGCCGCTGCCGAAGCTGCTGCCCGAGGAGCCGGTGGACACCGTGCTGTCTGCAGGCCGGGCGTTGCTGGGCTTTGCTGCATGGTGTGGAAGAGTCGACACCAGAGTCACTAGGAGGCTCGTCTGGGCCCCCGCGCGGGGCTGCGCGCCCCCCAATCCGCGCCTAGGACGGCTTTGCCAAGACCCCCCTCGCCCTCCTCCCCTCTTCGCTCCGCTGGCCAGTGTTGAGCCCTAAGTGACTTGACCTGTTGACTGGCCACTCAACAGGACTCAGCTACCCCTGGGGGAACCGCCGGGCTAATCAGGCTGAGGGAGGCGGCACAAAACTGTTCCAGCATCATGACTCTGTGACTGGTATTAGCACCGCGATATGGCAGATAAATAACGTCGGCTGCTTCGCTGAGAAAAGAGCACGGGGAAACTTTGGCAGCTAAAAGCAAACGAAACTATGGAATTATTTTCCATATTATTAACCAGTTATCTGCTTTTTGTTTTTCTCCTCAGAAGTGAAGATGCAAAACGGAGAGCTGGTCTCCAGACGTGATGACCGTCCTGTGCCGCTCAGCGCGGGCCCTACCGACATCTCCCGGGGATTTAAAAAAGTTAAAGACATCTGTTTGGCTTAGACAGCCATGATTCAACACTTGGACTGTTTTTAAAAATTTTGTTAAGTTTGAATTATGGATGAGGAACCCATATCCCCACAAGACACCAAATTTGTTTCCAGTTACAGGGAGTGCATCCTAAAGCCGGCAGGTTCTAGGTTTGAAAATTTGGAAGGAAATTTCCATGCACAAAGCAGGAAAGGGGAGACAGTGCTTCCTCAGTTTTGTGGAAGAGGTTTTCTAGCAAGCTGTTGAAACTGCTGATTTCTGTCTTCTGCTAGGGAGCGTGAGCTCTGGCATCGGCCTAACTGCGGGGAGGGGTCTTCACCAGCCTCCCGCTGGGACGAGCCCCAGCAGCCCTGCGGCCCCTCCTTCCTCTGGGACGGGGTTCGCCATAGCCTCATCTCTGTCTCTCCAGGGCTTCTGCAAGCTGGTGCCTTTGAGCTGGCAGAGTCCCTGCCGGTGAATCCTCTCTACACTCTGCTAAATCTAGGCATGCTCCAAACCTCGGAGCTATGAGGATCTGGCTCCTCCGTGGACACAGCCCTGCTGTGATAGGCGTCTCTGTGCTCACTGAACGGGGTCCTGGAGCCGAGGGAAGGACGGACAATCACTTCGTGACCCTAAGACGGCTAGATCTTTCTTAAGGAAATACGTAAGAACACGGTGATTCTTAACGTGGGGGAAGGTGAGTTGAAAATGTAGACCTTGCCAGGAAACCGCTGAGGACATATTCACCTACAGGGGAGGTAGGATTTAATCTTCCCTTCTTCCCTTTCTCGCTTCCAAGCTGGGAACAGCTATTTAGCAAAAGTTTCAATCAGTGCTGCTAGGTACCCGTAAGACTGAATTTGCAGAAAAAGAATAGGAGTAACACTCGTTCAGTAATTTTTCAGTGTAGATAGAAAAAAAAATCCCAGATGTTGTATTTAATATTAAATAACACGTTTTAAAAGAATAATTTATAAATGTAAAGGTGCTATAACTAAGATATAACATATGAACATGTATAGCATATATCAAATTGCATACTCAACCATGTAATGAGTCAGATCAACCAACTGGTTATAAACTAGGAAAGCCGTGATGCTTTTAGCACAAACCAGCCAGCTGCACTATTAACGTTATATAGTATAATATTGGATGGAAAATATTAGTTTCCTCAATTAAGAAGTCTCAATATAGTATTTTCAAAGACAAACCTTAATAAATACTATTTTAATCAGTTTATCTTTACTCAAGCAATTTTGTCCCTGAGCAAACTCATAAATGCGTGAGAATACTACATTATAGAAATACCACATTATTCACATTTCAAAAATTTTCAAGCTTTTCTTTCATTGACTGTAGTTTTCTCTGATGCAATTTCTAGTTCTATTCTGAGAAATTTGAGAAATTAGAAAGAATTTAAAGCAGCAGAACTAGAAGAAGGAAAAAAGGTCAGAAGTAAATGTCAGGAGAGATATTTTTGCATCCCCTTGCCTGTCTCCTTGAACGGAAATCTCACTTGGAAGGCCTGTGTACATTTTCGCACTATTTGAATGCAAGCAAATATTATAGATGCCATAAAAAGAAAATCAAGTACAGGGAACAAACCTAAGTCTGTCGCGCATCTCTACACAGTAGGGTTCCATTAATCCCATCTAGTCCACAGAAATGAGCGGGGAGTTAGGTGAGTGATTCTAATGAATCTAGGCGCTCTGCATGGCCATAGAGACCATCTGGCGTCCGGCCAACCCTTTTATTCTCAACCTGGAACGGGAGTGTAGTCGAGAAAGAGGTCGACATTTGGAGACTTCTGGAAAATTAAGTTAGAGTGGAGAACAGACCCTCTTTCTCCCTGGGCTGTATCTACCGACAGTAGCACCAGTGGGCTACGCAGCATACGAAAATGTAGAGGTTTTGATAGAAATCCAAGTGTTTTAGTAGTTCTCTTCCAGCAACTTGAAACAATACAGGCATTTCCTAACTTCTCTTTCTTGAAATGGATCCCATACAAGAAAACGTCCGCTATATCAAATTGAGGAAAATCTACATCACTGCAAACATTTTACTGAACCAGATGCTGGTTTGGATTAAATATGGAGGCGAGGTTTTACGTAATCTCAGAACATCCAACGATTCCAGCTAGTTCTTCAGTTTGATTCTCAAAGTGGGTTATTGGTGTCCTTTTTATCTGAGAGCTCTGACCAAGAAATAATGAATAAAAATAACAATAAATTAATAACTCTTTCCTTAAACCAAACACCACATGGTTCGGTAGATAGTATTTCGCTTTTTAATCCAACCATGAGTTTTAAGAAATCTCCAATCAGAAAACCCCTCGACAAGCCAGGTTTGCTTCTCCCCATGTTCTTTGTCAAAGGAGTTTTAGCGAATCGATATCGTTTTGTAGCTTTTAGAGTCAGAAACGAGCACTTCCGTCTGTTCTTCCACGGAGAAAAAGCCGATCATCAGCGAGGTTTTCACAACGCTGATCTCATCATCGACGCGCTTTGAATGAAGAGACCACAGGAAAACACGCGGCGGACCCGGACGGGAAGGGGCGTGAGCGACGGAGAAGAGTGACGGCCGAGCCCGGAGTGGCGCGTGGGCTCGGACGCGGCTCTCCGCGGGCAGCGCCGAGGACCCCGGCTGCGCGCTCCTGCTCCGGCACGACCCGGCCAGCTCCGGCCTGCTGAAGTGCTGCGTCTGTGTCCTCGGGGAGATCATATTTTAAAATCATGACAATGAATAGGATCTTCTGTGATCCCGATTTCGAATCCACGGTCTGAGAACATCTGCTGTGCTTTGTTCTTCCCCTCTTGTCCTCCTCTCGGGAAAGCACACCTCCACGCGGGACGGCTCCACGGCCGCCTCTGCTGCCTGTGAAGAAATGATCATTTCACTGACAAATCGAGGATCTGAAAGACACAGTTCGGGGCGCGCTTCAGGAAGGGCGTCCGGCCCGGTCTTCGCGGGAGCCTCAGGAGCCGAGGCGCGGGGCGGGCGGCACCGGGGCGGGCCTGCTGGGCGCGGCGGGCCGCCTCGCTCCCTCTCCCGGCTCCTCTGCGCCGCTCTGCCGGCTGTGCGGCCCGCGGAGGGCGGAGGCCGGGGACCCGCCCTGGCACCACCCGAGGCCGCGCGCCCGAGCCTGGTCCGTGGGGTGCGCGGCGCCGGCGCCCCGAGGCCCGGGTGCTGCGCAGTGCGGACTCCGAGCGCCGGGGGCGCGGAGCCCCTGCGGGGCTGCGGGCGGAAACCCCGGGGCTTCCCCCAAGACCAAGCGGAGAGCTCGGTGCGAGGCGGAAATAAACATCTAGCGGCTCCGCACGTCACGCATTTAGGAATCACTTCTTTAGATAGCGTTTTTATGGCATGAAGTATTGACTTTAGGGATCTTTTCTAGCTTCTGACTTTTGCTTTTCCTTCTTCTTCCCTCCCTCCTCCCTCCCTTTTCTTCTATTTTCCCGCCCTCTTCCTTTCCTCTCTTGCAGTCTCATTCTGTTTTTCATCTGTTATTGCTATTAGTTTTGGTTAATTTACTGAAGGGATTTTATAGTTTTATCTGCTTTTAAAATTTCACTCGACGCTGGCCTAAAAAGCAGGATAAAGCTTGTAATCCTCTTTAGACTTTTTCCTGTTGAGGCACTTTTAGCTTACGAAGGAAGTTTCCTAGGTATTTTAATGAATAATGGAGTCCATGTTTATGTAATGCTACCAGTGGAATTTACCCTTGTTTTTGTCAGTAGTGGGAATTGAGCTGAGGCCTTTGCACTGAGTTACCTCCAAGGCCTTTAAAAAAATGTTTGGTTTTGGGACTGGATCTTGTTAAGTCCTAGAACTCGATCGAAGTACTGATCTTCAGCTCTGTCCCTGGTTAGGCCAACGCACCTCACTCTCAACATACAGGACAAGGAGTATAGACACCACAGAGCGAGAGAAAAGGGGCAGTTATTTTGTTTTGTTTGAGACAGGGTCTCGCTTTGTAGCTCAGGCTGGCTGTGAGCTCACCATGTAGGCCAGGCAAGCCTCGAACTCAGCAATCCTCCTGCCTCTGCCTCCCGAGTGCTGGGATTATGGGTGTGAGCCACCATGCCCGGCAAGTGCAGTGTTTAAACAGCTGCCTTTCTAATAAATTTTTCTTGAAGATAAAAATGAAATGAATTGTGCTTTCCCTTTCTCACCCTGCTCTGGTCCTTCTCAGTTGGGGGTGGCTGGGGAAGCCGAGACACCCCTGTGCAGTCAGGTTTCAGAAGAAGCCTTGAATGCAGGCACTGAGTCAGAGCCTCAGGTCAACCATGGCAGTAACATATTCCAGATGCCAGATGATGGAGACCGTCCTTGTCAGCCTGAATCATGGTCTAACACTAAGTGAGAAAGGAAAGACGTCCTTCCAAACTGCAGCAGGAGAGAGACAAGCCAGCAGGATCCAAGACCAACATGGTCTCTACATTGCAGCCGGAAGACTTTGTTATCCAGTCTGCTGCAGAAGCGCGGGTGGTGCCGAAGCTCCAGCGTGGTGGGTCTTCAACATTTGTCCTCAAGGTCTTTTGTAAGACTTGAAACATATTCCACAACTCAGAAAGTATAGTTTGTGTAAGTTCTATCTATTGACATTTATCTTATGCAAAATGAAGGAACCTGGAAAACAAACAGTGGCCAGGCACCTGTTCCGTCAGGCACACCGGGACGGTGCCCCTGCCCTGGGCAGCCCCAAGGGGCTCCAGTGGAAACCTGAAGATGAACAGGAGTGAAGGGGGATTTTAATGTTGAGGGGGCTGATTATACGGACCCCAGAAATGCCTGCTGGGATCCGGGGCCAGTGGCTGCCCTCTGAGACCCACCAGCATCGGACGGCACTGCAGTCGTGGAGGGGAAGACGCCAAGCAGCACCACCATCCCCTGCCCCGTGGCACAGAGACGCAAGGATCATTGTACGGGGCCTTTCTTCTCCTTTTCATTTTCTTGTACTGAAAATATATCAATTATCTCTAAGCTTCCTCAGAACTTGCTTCACCAAGGAATTCACAAATCTGTGAGTATGTGGTGTGCAGTAAGTTAGACATAACATAGAAGCTTGCTTGTCTCTTCTGTATTTGCTTAAAACAAAACAAACAAACCCCAAAACAAAACAACTGCTGGATAACTCAAAGAAGTCAGAATAAATAATGCTAATCAGCAGGCTATAAAATAATATAAAACAACTACTTCCCAAAAGGAGTAGTGTCTACGTGAAATCTGTTGAATACGCTTGCACATTAATAGTTTGGATGAGACAAACGCAGTGCAGTTATTGACTTTAGTATTCTGGTAATGAGTCTGCTTTTAAAACAATTAGTAAAAGTGCATAACAGATGCAAATAGAATAGATATTGAGTAAATAGTTTCAAAAACACCCATTTTCTATATTCACCTGTGTACCAGGACGTTCTTATAAAATGAGTCAGATAAATGAGTAGTGACTTATGGAATTTGCAATCTTGTGGTTTTGAATTTTAAATGTTCCACCAGGGGAAAGCAAATTTTACTTCCATGTTCTTTTTCAAAACAAACATGGCAAAATTTTTAGTCCTTCTTATAAGCACTTGACTGTCTTTTTTTTTTTTTTTTTCTTTTCGAGATAGGGTCTCACTTTGTGGTTCAGGCTGGCTCTGAGCTCACTATGTAGCCCAGGCAAGCCTTGAACTCAGCAATCCTCCTGTCTCTGCCTCCTGAGTGCTGGGATGACAGGCGTGAGCCACCACGCCCGGCACTGTGGTATGTGGTATTGATTGCTGGTGGGCGTGAGTCACCACGCCCAGCATTGTATGTGGGCACCGGGGATCGAACTCAGGACCTTGCGCTTGCGAGGCAGGTGCTGGAACCACTCAGCTAACCCTCTGGCTCAAGCACTTGACTTTCAACAAGCATTTTTCTTAAAGATTTACTGTGTGGTGAGATGCGTTACATTTTCATTAGTTTCTCACCACATAATCAAGTTCATGAATTAATTGTACCTTTCAGTGTTTTTTAACATAATAAGTTGCAAAGCCATGATTATAGCTGTTATTTCTATACAGATGTCTCAAGCGCTTAGTGCCCAAATCAGAACTACATTCCTGACTTAGTATGTTGTATTTTAAACTCTGTAAATGTTCTGGCTCCTTGGTGATTAATTATATATTTACACATACAACACTAGCATTAAAATAAAAAATAGGCTTGCACAGTGCGGCTCAGTGCGCTGGCCGACTCTTCACCCCGACGTGAGCCCACATATCCCCACATCCCGCGTAACGGCTGCGGTGTCTCACACAATGTGCACCAGCCGTACGGATGAAAAGTGCAAAGATAAGCCGGGAGTTCCAGAGAGCTAGACAGCCAGTGCAGGCAGCACTGCGAGGAGCCGAAAGGGGTGGCGCTTCGCTGCTTCCCCGACCGCCCCCCTTAAGGGAAGGCTCCTGATCGCCTCGTCCCTGCCACCTGCCCCCCAGCCCCTCCAGACGCCCATGCATTTCCCCCTCATCTACCTGCAGCCCTCACTACTTCAGTCCTGATCCGTGGTGAAAACTCAATAAACTTACTTCTTGAAAATAATTTCCTCAAGCACACGGGAGAATTATTTGCATCTGAAGAGTCAGATTTCAAGATGTCATATGTGAAAGATGAGGCCTCTTCTTGTTAGGTCAGGTATTAACACGCCAATCTTCATTACTAACCTCAGGCATAGGGAGGTGGAGGCCAGATTTGATATTTAGATGGGCCAGTTGGTCTCACTAGTCAAGTTTCAGAGAATGAACATAAAATGGCCCAGGTGGGTCAGATCAAAGTGGCTGGCGTGGCAGAAGCCCACGGCTGCTACTGGAGGAGAACAGAAGCGCCTTTTGGTGGCAGGAGTGAAGATGCTAAGCAGGAGGGTCGCTCAAGCAGCGGTGTAAATTATCTGTGACTCCGTGGCTCTACATAGCAGGGAGAGCACTGGCAATAAACTCAAACGACTAAGCAAATATTTGCAAATGCATATATAGTCATTCTGAGAAGATATGGAAATCCATGAAATACATTTCTACTGTCACAGATGACAAAGAAAGCCCGTGACCCAGGAATAGGAGCAGAACATTGAAAGCCGAAGATTATTCAAATTCATTCTCTCAGATTTTGTTGAATGTTTACAGTTTCAACTTTCTTTGTATTTTAAACTGCTCAGTGTTTTAGTTTTAAGTGTTTTAACTTCTGTGTTTGCACAAACACAGTGAAATGAGGATTGTACAATCTTTCGTTAAACCCATACATGTCCAGGGGCACAGCCTGCTGTGATCTCTCTGACCCTGTCTCCTTTACTTCCCTACGGGCCCTGTCTTTTCCAAGGCCAGGGAAGTCTAAATTTCTTTGGACCTACAGGGATCACTGCTCGGTGTCGGAAAGACCCGACTTCTCCCTCAGCTCTGACCTCTTCAGCCTAGGGCCCCTTCATCCACCCTGACCTCCACTGTCTCTTCCTTGAGGCAGCAATTCTCACAGAGTTGCTTGGTGAAGACTTCACCAAGGCAACACGGGAGAGGAAGCTGGGATGGGGCTCAGGGGCAAACGAGCTTCACTCATGGCGGAATCTCCAGCAGTGGCTGGCAGAGGGAGCTTCAGGCTTCTCTCCTAAGGCACCATACTGAGGAACCTGCTTCCCTAATTCTTTCACAGAATGACTGAGTTCCTCATATGCTCACCTAAACTCTTTGACCATCCCAGCAGCACTGCCTTCGTGGCCAGGGAGGATGCATAAAAATATCCATCCTGAAAGATGTCACTCCATTAAAACTTATTCTAAAATTTCAAATCTCACTTAAAATGTAATGTATTAGATGCCAACTATATTAATCTTCAAGATATTAAGAAGGTCTCTTTTGTTTTTGGTTTTGGTACAGTATAAATTAATAAATGTAAACCAAAACTACCGTTTAAAACTTCCACAGGTTGCTGTCTATAATAGCAGGGCCCGTGAGTACGCAAACCCAGGAGCTTGGAAGAAAGCACGCCCAGGGATCTCGAGATTCAGACAGAGCTGTTTAGGCATCAGGATGATTTTGCACAATCTGTCTAACGTTTCCCTTCAGATTTCCCAGCACACAACTAAACCCCAGAGGGAGGGAAAATGTTCTTTGTGACTCACTCCATAATTCTGGCTTGACCCAAATATTATGCTAGTTCAAGCAGAAATGTGCTGAGAAGCTCACAAAGACCAACCGGGAGCTCTCCGGGGACGGTCGCGCCATCCTGGGTAGAAACACCTCACGACGCGCCTGCAGCCGCCCCTGCTGACCCTGCTGCCGCCTCCCGGGCTCGCCCGGGCCGGTGGCGTCGGAGGGGAGGGCTGTGCAGGGAAGCGCGCGGTTTTCTGTCCCCACTCCTATCTACCTCGAATAACGGTAAGAATGTAGCATCATTCAGTGAAAATACGGCCGCGGCGACTGTTCTCGCTGAGACCAGCGGTGTCTGGTTTCAGGAGTGCCGAGGTCTCCAAGGGCCGCGGCCACTGGCGCCGGCGCCCCCGGGGCGTGTTCCCGCAGCCCGCCCAGGCCCCGGCCGCTCGGGCTGGCGGCGTGAGATCGGGAGCGTGAGCCTTTGTCTGATGTGGAGCTGCGTCCTCCGTGTGCAGAGGAGGAGTCTCATTTCAAAAATCCAGACGGTGTTGTGAACGCCTCTGTGAGGACCACACTCGGCTTTTATCCGGCCGTGAAAGTTACTTCTAACATTTCTACAGGAAGTGAACTCCTGAACAGGACCTTGCTGGCTGCATTTTGTATCTCTTGTTAGTTTTTCTTTCTAGTTTTAAATAAATCATGCTGAACTTTATACAAATTTCACCTTATAATACATTCGCTATTAGATACTTGGACAAAAAGGACACTTCAAATATATTATTGGAGCACTTAGCGTAGCAGAGAAATAATATCTCTAGATTTTAGAAAAAGGGGTATTTTATTTACCATCAATCAGAACAGAATTAAATAAGAATGCATTCTGTGCGATCTCGTTTCCCATTTGTGATTTCATGAGTCACGTCTAGTTCAACATAGTATCTTAAATGTAAGGAGTATTTATTTGAGCATCATTCAAAGAAAAAGAATGAAAGCAATTTATACCTGTTTTAAGAAACACATCTATGATTAGAAAGAAGCTTATAAAATAGTTGTACAGTAATACCTAAATTACAATACTTAAAATAAGCCCTAGGGTAAGGGAAGTATTTCATTATGGTGGCATTTATAATAAATGAGATATTTCAAAGAAGATAAATGAGTGACATGAAGAAATCAACAGTTTACTTGATGGAAGAAAAAGTGAAAGGTGGAATTTTAAGTAGTTTTAGAAAGCAAGATTAGCAGGAAGAGGGAAATTTTATTCTGATGATAATCTATTAAGTATACTGAGAAAGCACATATTCAGACTTATACTAACATCTGAGCTAATTATTTCCTTGATTATCATTAATGGTCAGTTTAGGACATGTTTCAGTGGTCCAGCCTCCTGGGCTACATCAGTGGCACCCAAATATCTGATTAACTGGGAGAACAGCAAGGTAACTGCCTCTAATTTCTTAAGAACATAGAGGAGTGCAAAAGGAGAGTGCAGAATTTACTTTAATTCTGTAGCAAATTCAGAATAATAACATTGGGTATTTTGGGGCTGGAGGACACATAAGAAGACCCACAGTGCCATCCAAGTTTTAAGAAGTCTTTCCTAAGGGATACACGTTTCTGCAACACACTGAAGCGAACATTCTGACCCCTCTCCTTGGATTCCTGTCATGGCAGGAACATTCTTGAAGAAAATTCCAACTGTCTGGGTCAGGCGAGGGGAAGATGTTAAGTTTACTCTCCATTTGAAACACAGCTATGGGGTCCAAGCCACAGCTTCTCCAAAGCAAGTGGTCATGGGATTGATCTTGCTCTATCTGGGAACCCAAAAGGACTGTGTGGGAGAGCAGCCCTGAGAAAGAGAAAAGTCGAGCACTGTCTAGCATAGCCCAGACCCGTTGTGTTTCTAGGTTTTCATGTAGCTCTGATGCTTTTACTTGGTCATGATTTTTCTTCTGTCTTTAATGTTTGCAACATGGAATTCTGTTCTGCTCCCAAATGTATCTGTTGCTATAACAACGGGGAAGTAACTATACTGCAGGGAATCCAATGAGAAAACAAAACTGACACACTTATTTGATGTTCAGCGTATAACAATGGCTCAGAACCCGGTAGTTTATGAATGAAATAGAGATACTTTATTTATTACACAGGCACTTGGATAGTCACATGCCCAGCACATCCGATACGCTTACACAGCTATGAAGACATGAATGGAAAAGGTCTGCGTGTAGGTCAGGAGAGAACTTTCACCATGGAAAGGGGAATGAGTGCATTAACAATTTTCCCTTTACTTCCCTCTAAGAATTTCCAAAAGTTACACTTTAAATCATAAAAAACAAAACAAAACCGATCTACATTCCAAGTGGTAGGCTAAGTTGAATTGTGGCAATTGAAACTTTTATCACAATGCAACATATTGTGATCATGCTTGAACAGAATAGGTTAGCATGCATTCCATTCTGCAATATGTATACTCTTAATCTATTTCCCAACAAAAGTCAAGAGATGCCCAGGGTGTAGAAAAATACAAATCACTGTAATCAATTTATTATGGGACTGACCTTGGGGCCGGTTGGTGACGAGACACCCTAAGATGACATGCCCACAAAAGCACATTAAAAGGGGGTGAACATTTCATCAGACAATCTCTAAAAGTTAAAGACGAGGGCTTTGACCCGGGGGGAGGGGTATGTTCTCGCTGTGTGCTTTGAACACGGCCTTTCCGCTCACCTCCTTCTGGCTGGACTGGTCCATCGGGCAGCGCCTTCCGGAGGGCTAGCTGGCTTTGGTCTTGGTTACCATTGGCTGGTGGAGGCAGATTGTCAGACTGAGTTCTCTGAATGGGGAGGACGCCTGCTATGCTGTGTCTGGGCTGCTTCCTGGCATGGCTAGACTGCCCGCTCGTGTGTGCTGCTGTGGCAGTGTGGGTGAGAGGGAAACCCAACGTATGGACCCTGGCGCAGAGCCGGCTCCCTGGGGTTCATGCAAACACAAGTGTGCTTTTGCTCTACTTGGGTTGTGTCTTCCAATGCCAAAAGGACACCGCATGCACAGCACTACAGGAGGTTAAAACTGGCTGTTTCTTTGAAAGCATGACGGGGAATCAGGCGGGAGGCGACCATCGCTGTCCACTGCGTGGGTCAGAGTGCGGCTCGGGGCGGGACTTCCTGCACTCGGGCGGACACAGAAGTGTGATCAGAGGACTCCGCTGTTCACAAATGATGTAGGGCAGCGAGCGCAGGTGGGCTGTATACTTAACGCATCGATCGCTCTTAGCACATCTTGAATTTTAAAGGATTTCAAGTTAGGGAAAAATAAGTTCTAAATTCTCTGTGATCGTACACAGAACGGGGGCCGAGAGAAGGGAGCCCCTTGTGCTTGGCGATGAAGCGATACGGCCTCCGCACATCGGTCCCCTCAGACTGACCAAGGGTACTTGGGAAGAGGACGGCGGCACCTCAGTTCACGAACACGTTTTCTGGCAACAATTTGGTTCCCAAACAGAAAAGCATTTGGCAAAATCCCGGGTTTGATGATTCTGTATTGGGTGAGACACACAAATGTGCCCATCTTTCCACACCAATCCAAACGGGGCCACCTTTTCCGGAACGGTGGGACCAATGAAGTTCATGAACCAAGGCACCACCGTGTCACATAACACGATTTTCTCTCCACGGCTTTCCCAAAAGACTAGGAAAGTCTCCCCGCGGGAAGCAACTGCCACGCGCAGCGCCTCGCGTGGTCTGAAGCACCGGCTCGACACAGCGCTCGCTCTCAGCTGCAGCTCGGGGCTGCGGGTCCTACCGGTTCTGCTCCTCGCTTCGGAGCGTTTCCAGCCGCGCGGACCGCACCGTCCGGGCTCCCTGACTCGGGCGGGCCAGACAGAGGACAAACAGCCAGTTTTACTGCGGTCTACGTGAGTGGGAAATAGAGATGGGAAACAAACGCGGAGAGCCTTGCAGGCGCCGCTCACACAGACAGGCGGCCAAGCGGGGCGGCCATGCGCTATTTGCGGCGTTTACTTGGGGGCGTGCGCGGGTGCGCTGTGGCCTCGGCGGCGGCGCCCGCGTCCTCCAGGTGCGCCTGGGCCACGCTGCCGCGGCTCTGGCTGCGCGACGGGCCGTGCGAGCGCAGGTGGCCCTCGGACGACGACTTGGAGCTGCCCGGGCTGCTGTGCGACTTCTCCATGGTGGGCGCCTGCATGTCGGCTGCGGAAGGGTGGACAGCGTTAGGCGCGGACGTGGGGCGGGACTCGGCGGAGCCAGCCTGGCACGGCGGGCTCTAACCCGCACAGAGGGCTCTAACTGGGCACTGTGGGGTCTAACGGGGCACAGCAGGGTCTAACCAGGCACAATGGGCTCTAACCCGCCACAGTGGGGTTTAACTGGGCACACGGGCTCTAAGGGGTACACGGGCCTAAGCAGGCATAGTGGCCCCAACTCGGGCAAAGAAGGCCTCAACGGAGCCCTAGACAGACACATGAGCTCGAATCCAGGCACAGCACGACCTAACTAAAGGGAAGAGGGCCCTCACCGGGCCCACGGGCTCTCGTCGGGTATAGTAGGCCCTTACCGGGCAGAGTGGGCCCACGTTGGGGACAGGGACTATTCCCGGGCACAGTGGACCCTAACCTGGCACAAAGGCCCTAACAGGGGATGGAGGCCTAACTTGGGCACATAGGCTCTAACCCAGGTGTGGGAGCCTAACCCGAGCATTGTGGGCTCTAACCTGGCATGGCTGGGCTCAGGGGGGCTGAGACTGCCGGTCTCGCGGCAGAGTGCCAAGGCGCGGTGCCTTCCTGCCGCGCTGCAGGTCATCCGACAACCCAGGAGCCCCAGTTCCCCTCCCTGAGCCCACTAGCACCCACAGCCCGTGCCCCTCGCACTGGCACGCTGCCCACTGGGGTGCTTTCTCCGGGGTACACTGGGGTCGAGGACACAAGTCCCGTCTAAAGACAGCTGGCCCGGGACGCCCACCCAGGACACCGCTCTCCTCTCACTGGTCCTTTGTGCGGGCGGCTCCTGCTGTGCTGCCAGAGTCTGCAGTGGGCATCCCAGAGAAAGCGCCCTCGAGCGGGCAGGGTACTGCCAACCTGGTGTCTGACATCACGAGACGACCGTGGGTACGTGAGTGCGGCAGTTAGCAGACCGAGCAACGAGGAGAAACACACTAGATGGTATTGTTGTGGCCACATGGCAGAAGGGATTTCTACGTTGTATGTTTCTGTGTGAAATGCCCCAAAACACTTTCCAATTCATAGTGTCACAAAGTTAAAGAAATAGACCCCGGAGGTCGTCTATAGCAGCGTCTTTCCCCACAGGTGAAAGAGCAGAGACTGAGCGACATGAAGCCGGCGGCCCCACACCACGGGCCGCGGCCCTGGGCCACGGAGCTCACCCGCGAGTCGCTCCGTGGACTCGGGATTCACTCCCGCCGAACCCTCGACGGACACGGAACACGGAGACACTCACATCGGGCGGGTGCGAGCGGACAGACAGCGAAAGCACTCAGCAGAAGTGTCTCCTACCCTTGGCCGGGTCGGGGAAGATGCCGTGACTCCTGCTCTTGATGACCGAGGGCTTCGCGGGCGCCGGGCCGCCCTGGCCGGAGTGCGGCCTGCCGTGCTCCAGGCTCTCGGTCTGCTCCCTGAGCGGGTACCAGCGCGGCGTGTTGTCCAGGTGCGACGTGCTGCCCAGGTCTAGGAGGACCTGCGCGCGAGACAGCGGGGTCAGTGCCTGCGCCCGCCCTGGCGCCCCGCGGCCTCCGGGCAGCCCGAGCACCCGCGGTCGCCTTCCGGGGGCGGGCACAGTCCCGCGCGCACTGCATGTCGTGCACACTGAGATACGCGGAGCCCCTGGTCTTTGCCCGTTAAACAAATTGTTTAGAAATTACCTATTGGGTGGGGTCACAAATCAATCTTTTTATAAAGAACTGTTTGGTTACCTGAACTTCTAAAGTTTGCTGACAACTTTTTAAAATATATATGTACATTTGGGACAATGTGAAAAGAAGAGAAATAGCGGATGACTTGTAATTAACAATCTACTTTGTCTATTTAAAAACACACTTTAACATTTGAAATAGAGAGGCGGCGACGGGGAAGAGCAAGCCTTCTGGCGTGGTTTAATCGGCAGCGCTCTTCTTCCGAGCGGAGCACAAGTAATGGGGCTTGGCGGTTGCTGAGCGCGGGGCACTTAATCATAAGTAACAATATAAAATGCTATATTAGGCCTTCAGAAGTGCAGTGAGGAAGCTGAAATTGCATTTTTAAAAGTCCAGCTCATTTTATAATATGAATATATTGCCTCAAAACTCTTTTAGACTCGCAGCAGGCTTCTCTGTCTCCCGATGGAGGCAGTCATATGTAATCTTGCAAAGTAAGTGTAAAGTGTACCAAGCGGTACAGAGGAAGCCATTTCCCAAGCTGCCGTCCACGTGTTTCAAGAGTAACTCAAGAAGTCAATCACAACTGTCCCATAAACAGGACGTCTCGCTGCCGGGCCGTCTCGGAGGCCGGTCTGGCTTGAGGGCTGTCTCACACCGACGGCCGGAAGACGGCTGCCAAGAACACGAAAAAATCTCGCTCCACCAACTTTAGGCTCCAGCTAGTCAGGAAAAGTGGAAGGTAAGTGCTGGGGCACAAGCAGGCGCTGAAGATGATCAGAGAGGGCAAAGTGAAGCTGGTCACCCTTGCCAACAAGTGCCACCAGCTTAGGTGAGCCTGAGGTAGAGTGCTATGCCCTGCTGGCCAGAGCCGGTGTCTGTCTGTACAGGGCACAGCAGGTGGAAATGCTGCAGAGCACGCACAGTGGGGATCGCTGTCCGGGAGCTTCTGAGGGCATCAGAGGCATGCCAGGACAGACGGGTGAAAAACAAACTGGGCAAAAGTTGTCAGTAATAAAACTGGCCAGAGCTTGTTTAAAAGGAATTGAAAAAAGAAACATGCTTCTGACGATGCAGTAATTGGTGTTTTTTGTGGCACCAGAGCAGAGAAGGAGATCAGAGCTCACCTCCCCGAGGAAGTCATTGGAAGAGAATCTGTCATAATCCCAGACAGTCACCTCCAGGGTTTTTTTCTTGAGCTGCAGTTCAAATAAAACTGGCATCACTACATGAATATACTCAGCTGATCGATTGTTACACCAAATCCTTTCCATCTGTGTAAGAAAACACTTGAAATTTTATCTAAAACTATATGGACTGATGCAGTATCATGAGATTTCCTTTTCAGCCTTGATGATGTTTAATCTGGGGACCCACTGTCTGAAAGGGGGACACCTATTTCTGTCTCTCTGTTCCTCCCCGCCCACTTAGCTTTAAAAACAGAAAGCAGAATCTGTAAATAATCAAGGATAAGAAATTCAAAGATTACACAATATCTACGATTAAAGTATTTAATTATAGCCTTTGTTTGTGGTATCCAAAAGAAAAGGTAGTATATGATCTTATTACTGCAAGTCAATTTATTTTAAATTAAATACTCAGATTATAATTTATAATCTAGACTCAACTATATAATCAAGTTAATCTTAAGAGCGCACAATAAAAGCCTCATTCTGAAAGACCTCTTCAAACGGGTGGGTGTTCCATTTGGACAGCGTCTTCCTGTTTCGTTTGCCTCTCTGAATTAACAAATTGTCAGTTGTGTTCTGCCATTCACAAGGGGTCATCAAATGTGGATTTGATGTGTGTGGAATCATTTAAAGGCGGCATTGGCCCTGATGCTCTGCCTTCTGCCTTCTCCATGGAGGCCACAGTTTAAAGAAGAGACAGATTCCTAAAGTACTGTTTGGTGGAACGATACAGTTCTGAGCATTTAATTTTCCTTTTCTTTGTATTATTTATGAAGGTAATAACCATGAAGGTATTTTCCTTTACTGTAAAAATGTCACACAGGTTACCAGAATTGTTCTTGTTTGTTTTTTTGTTTTATAGCGAGGTCTCGCTGTGCAGTTTGGGCCGGTCTGAACTCACTATGTTGGCCTCGAATTTAGAAATGAACCTGCGGCAATCATTCTGCCTCAGCCTCCCACATGCTGGGAGTCACGTGTGAGCTACCATGCTCCGCTGAAACGTTTAGATTTTGGAATAAGCAGTGAAAAATATTCCACTAGTCTTATTTCATGTATTTGTTCACTTGTTGCTCGCTTTGTCAGTTCCATGCTGTATGAGCACGTCTCACACTGGCTTTTTTGGGCTATGATCCCTGCGCATGTCCTCCCGCACCCTTTTTGTCCGGCAAGAACGGAAATGGGCCCCGATCTCCGAATCGTCTCGCCTTTGCAACACGCACATCAGGCCAACTGTCGCCTACGCGGCGATGGTTACATACCTGCTCCATGGAGATACTTTTATAAATGACTGTTTGATTCCACTCAGGATTAAGACTTTTCTGAACATATTTAGTCCTTCTCTTGTATTCAGCACTGAATTGGAAGAAAAAGAAGTTAGTGTGGTTATCCCCCTCCCCCGGGAACATCACAGTCAAAGTCAAGGACACACACACTTTGCAGGTTCCTCGGGTTCTAGTCACTGCACAGCCATCTTGTCAACCTCAGGACGTGAATCCCTGTCTAAATTGAACATCTGTGATGATTTAAAATTTTGTTGGAAGTGTTTAATTTTGTTTACCCAATGGAGTGTTTTTAAAGAAATGCCTGAAGATGTTCTAACTATATGATAATTTTAGAAATCTTACTCTCCCTGCATGTAAGTGAAAATTACAAGACCTTCATGGTAACAATAGTATCTTCTTGCTCCACAAATGAAATTTGATCTCTGACTTTCCAGTGGTTCTATAGCTAATCATGTCCCGAAAGCTGCATGATCATTCTTTGTGCTTTAAATCGGAAGGATTGTGTTATCCAAGAGAAGGAGAAAGAATGGCCATTACCTTAGCTAAAATCTTGAAGATTTATCTAATATTTGAAGTGCGTTAGGAGAGCCTGTTAAAGTATGAAGAATGTCATGAAACAATTTTAATTCGATATAAATTATTGGCTCATGTCAATTACTTGTTGCAATTTGTGAAAAAATTCAAACCTTTCCTCATTTGTTGAAACGTGAAGCAGGTGAGCTACTCTGACTTCCGTTCACTCTGACCAGGTAGGAGTGTGCATTCCACATGCTTAAAAGTTATGCTTGAAACTCCTCCTAGTTAAGTCCAGCAGAACATCTATAACAGGCACTCACGAGTGGTGGGGTCCGGAATTAAATTACTGTAATCTGTTATTAAAACATGGTGTTGGGCCGGGAGTTTAGCTCAGTGGTCCCAGCATCTGCCTGGCAAGCTCCAAGTCTGGAGTTTGATCCCCTGGTACCACATACCACAATGCCGGGCATGGTGGCTCACGCCTGTAATCCCAGCCCTTGGAAAGCAGAGGCAGGAGGATTGCCAAGAGTTTTGGGCCAGGCTGTGCTACACAGTGAGTTCAGGGCCAGCTTGATGTACAGAGTGAGACCCTGCTGCAAAAAACCAAAACAAAACACAACAAAAACCCCAAACCAAAAAACCCCAAACAACAACAACAACAACAACAACAATTAAAAAAAAGTGGCGTCCACACAGCAGAGGCTTTGGTCAAACATTCACTGCCCTGCTGCCCTTCTGAAGTTCTGGCCTACGTTTACAAGTCAGTTCTTCAGTAATGCTCTCTCGGGTGGGCATGCAACCCTGGAAAAACACTGTTTGGAGATCCTGGGGTTCATGGCCCACCTTTCCCTGGAGGGGCTGGGTCCTGGCCCTGTGGTCCGCTCCCTTTCACATTCCGTACGATGGACTAACTTGGGCTGCACGCCTGGCCAGTACAGCCACATCTTGCATGGCGGGTGTTGCTTGCCAGCTGCGGCTTTGCCCACACGTTCTAGATAAAGCCAGAGAGAAGCGCTCTCAAGTGCCTCTCCTGCTTTCAGAGGTGGTCCGAGGTTGGGGTTCTCCTTCTGGTTTTACTTTTTCACCAGCCCCGTGCGAGGACAGTTAATTCCCAATGTGACTGCCTGGCGGGATCGGCTGGGGCTGGGAGTTCGGGCACAGGGAGGTCCGGCTGTCCACACTGCGTTACCAGACACAGGCGCAGGCACACACGTGCCCACCTGTATGTGCCCAGGCAAGGACACACACAGTCAGGAGCATCCCTTTAAATTAATCTTGGGCAAAGCTGGAGCACTGGGCTTTTAAAGGCTCTCAGCAGAGTTACAGTAGTTATTAGTAATTATTTTCATTTTTACAGCTAGCCAGCACTGTTGATGCCAGTTCTCTACTAGGAGAACTGCTAACCCCTGATTCCATTTTCCTGATATGCGATCACGTGATAGACTATGCATAAGAAATACTTCTTTAAAAAGTACTCTAAGCAGTAATAATCACTGTTGGTTGCTAGTTTTTCCAACGTGGTGTTCTAAATGCTTTTCATTTGTGAACTCACTTAATTCCCACCGCTCATTCCCGTCTGCGAGGGAGTCCTCGCAGAAAAGCACTCCTTATTAACTCCTCACTTGGCAAGTTGAAAATGAAGGTGAAGCTGCAGACCTGAGTGGCCAGGCAGGGTTCAGACAGGGACCTGCACTTATCCGATTAGGGCCATTGTGACATTAATCCACCTTCTTTCTTAACTGCAGGCTTGTTATAATTTAAAGTTGCTCACCTCACTTCATATATATATATATATACACACACACACACACACACACACACACACACACATATATACTTTGTATTATATAATTATGTAAATTGTTTTATATGATATAAAGATCAGGTGCACTGTAGAGTTGCCCAGAGAAGTGTTGAATGAATATTGGGGAATCATCGGGGATATTTAGTACAAGTGCCTCATAAGCACAAATTCAGATGACTCAAGACCCAGGGTGCAGGGGCAGTAAGGAGATGCCCGCTGGCCAGCCCCAGCCCCATGGCATGTCCAGCCCTGGCTCCTGCTCTGTCTTGCTTACGTGGCTGTTCCTGGGGCAGAGCTGCACTGCCTCTACATAGCTGGAGCCCAAAGCCACATGCACTCTGGCTGCACACAGAAGGCAGCCAGCTCTGCAGCATTCTGGATACTGAACATGAACTCAAGTGACTGAGAAGTGCAGTTCGCCCTCCTTTCCTTCCTTGTCTGGTAACCAGAATAGTCTATTCCCATGCGGGAAGAGTATAGAGATGGCATTCCACCAGGACAACTAGGCTGCAATGGATAATCAAAGAGACAGCACTAAGGGAAAGTAAAAGTTAAAATGGAGTCTATCCATGTGTGCATACATATTTAGTTTTCTGCCTTTAAATTTCCTTTTTAAAGTTTTTTATTAGTTATTTTACTCAAGATAGATGTTGTCAGTGTAGTCAAAAAGTTCTCTAAATTTTTCTATTTAATTTCAAAAAATATTAAGCAAAAGTAGAATATGAGGAGCCCATTGTGCTTATTTTCCTAGAAATATCTAACATGTTGAAATTATTCATTTTAAAATTTTGATTGGCTTTGCTATACTGGGCTCTGTTTAGATGTGTATTCCACAAGGAAGAAATGGAGAGCACATTCCCATTCTGCCAGCCCAGGTTTTCTCCACAGCAGTGCACTTCCTGTCTGTCACTTCCTGTCTGGCACTTCCTGTCTGTCACTTCTGCACTGTCTGTTCCCTGAGAAAAGAAATCATGGCTGCAACTGTCAACTCTAATCCTCCCACCTCACAGTATTTGCACACAGGTTGTGGTAAATACATGCATGTTGAATGGATCTTTAAAACGTGCTTGTGTCTCGTTTTTCTTTAAAATCTACTGAAATTAAGTTTAAGCCAGCATCTTTCAAATACATATGATACCTGTCCCAGAGGAAATAATTTCATATCCCAACAAGGTTATTTAGAGCAAGTGCAACCAGTAATTGGGCTTCTAAGGATATACTAGCTAAACCGAGGTTCAATCAAGCAAGCTCTCAGGAAAGGAAAAGCTTGCTCTGGTCCCAGCAGTGTGATTTGAGAGGCGGAGGGGACAGCTCAGCCACGCGCACCTGCACTACTGCACCCCTGTGCCGGGGTCCGCCGCGAGGAGTGGGGCTCAGCTCAGACCCCGCCTGTGCCCTCTGGGTCCCTGTGAGCACACTGCCTGCAGGGCCGGAGGGGAGCGAAACCGATGAGAAGCCTGGACCAGCGCGGTTTATTACTTAACTGCACTTGCGTTATTTTAACTAATGTATTACCTTTTGTTATTAACTTCATTTTCTTTACTCTGTTGTAATTAATTTGATACACTCGGTAGCTCAAGTATACTATTTCTCTGTTTTTGCAGAGATAACTGACCACTGGCTACACGAAAATTATGGACACTGTTAGTAACAATAACAGCAAATGGGATCGCTGAACGCTTACTAGACGCAAGACACTGTGCCGGCCACTTCTGGCTTTTGGACCCATACATTCTGTCGGGGAGAAACGGCTGTGAAGATGCCTCTTGCTATTAACAGTTTTCAGGAAAACAAAACAAAACAACAAAAACTAGTTCATGGTAAGTCTCAAGCCCTCAAAGTGGTACGGAGGAATTAAAGCCGGCGTTTCCTAACTTGCAACGCCATGACTTTGTCACTGCTGTCCCCTCCCATGTTAATAATTCCGAAAGGAACCGGGGAAGTAACTGCCGGACACAGAGGGCACCTAGCTCTTCCAGACTGGGTCCCAAACACCCCAGACTCATGTGGTCATTATTTACATCTGCACAACACGCTCTTCTCTAGGCTGCGGGACGCAGGCAGTCAGCATTCTGACAACATCGCCTTCGTTGCTCTAGACAGAAGGGAAATTCCAAATAATGTGACTGCTAACGTCTGTTCTAAAAGTGACACCGTCTCTTTGGAGTCCATTAACTTCACTCAGTGCGAGACACGCGAACCCCATCCTGTGCGGAGCACGTGAGACAAGACGCAGCCCGTCGCGGTGCAGGAGCTCACTGTCGTGAGGCGACCGCTCCAAAGAAGCGAAAAGCCTGGACCCCAGCAGGGCTGTGGCTGCGCCTCCCGCTGTCCCGCCTTCAGAGATCTACAGCAGCCCGTGTGGGCAACAGTGTGTCAGGGTTAATAGAGACACCATGTTTCAATATCACAGATGAACAAATGCTGGCCCATGAATAATCAGGGTGGAATGAAAATATCCATCACCTTACTGCTGGATGGTACATGATTAGCCTTCCCCACTACATAACACGTTTAACTTATCATGCACCAAGAGTTGTGCAAAATAACACCCCTGGCTGTTCAGTGAACAACAGCCTCAGTTGATAATATAATGATATTATGACTTAAATGGCAGCAAACAGTTTCCTAGTATTGGATGAACGGGGACTCTCCTGCATCACGGCCGGGACACTGTGCCTCCCGCTCAGGCTGTGGGGCAGAAGTATCAGTATGGAGATGTTCCAGGGGCAAAAGACCAGACGTGCCCTGCACTGAAGATGAGATTTATATGTACTTTAAAAACAGAGGTCAATTAATTCCCTTTAAAAAGTGACTCTAGACACATTTATTTGTAATAGGTCAGAAGAATTCAAACCCTGATTTTCTTTAAGAGCAAAATAAGATTTAAGGACAAATTATAAATTAAAGCTTTAGTAATGTCTAATTCAGGGTGACTTGTCCTTATTCATCTTTTCCGTTGTTTTATTTTCTATTTGTCTGCAGCCTATGGCTCATGCCTGCTGAAGGCGTTTAAAAATGTGGTCAGAAGGATTTGCTGTCCATCTAATTCAACAGATACAAAAACGCAGAACAATAAAAGTTATGGGCCAGGTTGAGTTGAAGATCAATATACATACATTCAAATGTATAGCTTTAGGCATCACAATAAAGCTTGACACTGAAAAAGATTCCACTCTACCTTGCATTCTGGACAACCATGACTTGACTGCATTGATTCCAAGAGCGAGAGAGGAGGATATATAACAGGAAAGTAGGAAAGACAGAAAGATAAAGGTTAGAACGAAATGTGGAAGGAAACACAAGCACACTAATTAAGGGAGCTATCGCGTAACATGTTCATGACGTGAAGCAGAAGCCGAGCTGAGAACTGCCTGAAATAGCACCTCAAAAGTACAACCAATCCCGATGCGTTGGCCACTGTAACGATTAAGGCTAATTCACGAAAGGGCTTCAGAGGCGTCCTGGGAGCTCGTCAGCGGCCGAGAAGCGAACGCCGCGCACCAGGAGGGCAGCCCGTGGGCGCTTCTCTCCGCCCCTCCGTCCTCACCGTCCTCACCTTCCCACGCCGCCCCCACGAGCGGCCTGCGTGTCCGTGCCCCATTTGTCCTTTCTGGTTAGGCAGGTTTGCAACGTTCCAGTCAGAGCACGTTTGCTCCATGTGGTTTACGTCCATCGTGAGAGAAGAGAGGAATCAGGGACAGAGCTTCATTCTCATTCCTTCCTTTGCCGAAGGTGCTATGGAGGCGCCAGCCCTGGGCAGTGATTTCCTAACATTGCCACTGTGAGTCAGCGTAAAGGATGTCTTTCTTGAGTTATGTGGCTAGTGGATAAACTACATAAAATTAACGAGAGTCTTTCAGATGGTTAACAAATTAAAAGTAGAGCTGCCACACAAACAACTGTGGGTTTCTAAATGGAATTCTTAGGGAGGATGAAATTCAAGCCATATAATGAATTTGATACTGCACCTAGCATCTTTCAAATGATTCTGAGTATATCCGATTTGTTTCCCCTGACAAATTTTGTTTCTCCCGCCTTAGCTGTGTTAGAATTGAAATTAGGAAGATGAATATCAAAGAAGTGTGTGGTGGTGCCCACAGCGACATAACCAGCATGGGGCAGGGTTCAGTACAGGGCATGACTCCCGCTCGGACCCTATTCACACAAACTGACTACAGCAGAGAACACAGTGTGAGTGACTTTGATGTTTTAAACCTGCTGAGTTTTGTTTTATACCCAGGAACACAGCTTTCATGAATACTTCATGTGAACTTTCAAAAAATACATATTTTGCTGTTGATGGGTAGTATGTTCTAGAATTATTAATTATGTTCTCAAATCATCTGGGGAAATATTATGAGATGACTGGAAAATTTAAGACATTATTTGTAAGTTTTAAAATTATTATGGTTCTATAGGATATTGTGACTATTTTAAAAGGAGCCATTCTTTTAGAAATGCTACATTCTAAAATAACTGTGTGGAAGGTACACTGGCTGGGGTCTACTGTGCCCACAGTGATGCGCCAGGGTAGGCTTGACACCAGCGGGCTGTCGGCCAGTCATAACCAGTGTGGAGCGGGGACCCGCCTCGTTTTCTAACTTTCTCTCTGCTTCTTCGCCACAGTTGAGTTTTTCCAAGGAAAAGTAATATTCAAACGTCATTCCCACGTTAGTGAGAAGCAGGCGAGAGATAAAGCCAGCGCTTCCCAGCTGCGAACCCCTTCTTCACGTCGCACCTCCCGTGTCGAGCGCACGTGCTAAGCGTCTGCCGGGGCCGCCGCTGAGAGGCAGGGCGGTTCTTAGCGCCCGTCGCTGCCGAGGCCCCGTCCGTCCTGACTCCCAGCCGCACACAGCCCCGAGCCCCGCTGTGAGCGAGCTGCGCGGCCCGCAGGCCCCGCTGCTCCGGCTGGAGTCTGGGAGGCAGGGACGGAGCCGGGCCTCACGCCGCTGGCGCACACGCTACACGCTGCCCAGAGCATTGACTTCACCTCGACCTTTTCTGCGTCACCCAACAGACCCAAAGAGACATTCTTCACTTAGGCATGCAAACGGTACCGCAGATACTATGCTTACCCATGATTACCCCGTTTTAAGCCTTTTTTGGAAATGTGCATTGAATATGGGTACTTCACAAAGCAGTTCAATGAAGATCAAATATATCAAACAGCATGCATGTCCTACACTAAAAAGCAAGGAAGCGGTGATTTTTCAAATAATTTGGGGCAGGTAAGCCAATCCTCCAAATCTGCCGCAGCGAATCCCCTCCCTCTGTCTTGTCACGAGAGAACTTCAGCACCCACATGCGGACCCCGCCCCATCGAGGCCGTTTTCCTGTCTCCCAGGACCCTCCAGGGCTCGCTTAGACATTTTTGATTCCACTTTATCTGCTAGTAAGTCAATAAACACGACGCGTGGCGAAAGCTAAGGGCAAAGCAGTAGGCGCAGCGGGGCCCCGCGCTCTGCCTCACCGCGCCGCCTCTCTTACCCGCGCCCAGGAAGAAGGTAAACTTTCACAAACGGGTCCGAGTAGCCGTTGTTGTCGCGAGGCACGAGGTTTCTCGCTTGGAGAATGTGTATGATGAGATTCCCAAGGTCATAGTTGATTTGAAGCTGAGGGGACAGCAAAATAGTCTGTCACTTTCCCAAAACACACGCACCGCATTACCGCGTGACATTTTACTGGCCTTGTGCTCACAGTCTTCTGAGGAGCACCACCCCTCATTTCCATTTTATTTGAAGTTGAACAAACCAGTGAACATCTATTTTAATTGGTAGCTCTGGGGCACATTTGAATTTCTAGTAAACATGTCGTTTCCATAGCGAAAAGTTCTGCCCTTTCTAAAGTTCATTCTGAGGGAAAAGTATACAATGAATTCTGGTTACATTTTTACATAAATTTCTACTTTTAGAAAAACAGTACCTGTTCATGTTATAATTATCAGGACTCTGGAAATCAATGGAATAAATGGAAAATGTATGATGTCAGGTGCATTTCATCAAATGATTAGCCGGGGGTGGATAGTTATGAAAGGACACAGCTATCAACACGAAATGGAGAAAACAGGGAAGAACGTGTAGATTTCTGCTTCCTCTCCCACGTCCCGTGATGCTCAGCTCGCAGCGCCTCTTCCTGGGCCTTCGCTTCGTGCAGCACGGGAGCCAAGGATAAGGCGACCCTGTTCCTGCGTTTCAGCGGCTGGATTCCTCGGTTTCGGACGCCTGGCGGTGGGGCCCGAACAGCGGAGACCGCCCACTCCCGTGGGGATTTGGAAAGTGTCGCGAACCAAAAAAGTGAGCTAACTAGTTTTTCTCTTTTGTAATTGAAAGATTCGTTTTGCATAATTTAGAATACGTCAGACTTTTCTCAGCTGTTGTTGTTCCTTATCTAGTAGAAACAGGAAAATATATATCTCGAAGAGGAAATCCAAAAATAAAAATACTAGTGTTTTATGATAGATACCCACTGCTTATACGGCAAGCAAGACAGCTGAAATGAGTCAAGCCTTCATTTAAAATGAGGGGATCCTGGAATAATTTCGATCCGGTTACGTCTCCTGTCGGAGAATGAATCTGATCGTCTGACTGCGCGTGGAGGCCCTGGGAGCAGGAGGGTCCCTGGGAGCAGAGCGGGCCGGGCGGGCTCTGCGCCGCGGCGGGGCAGGACTGAGAAGACGGAACCCTGCGTGGGCTCCAGAGCTCCTTCAGGAGACCCTTCCCCGCCTCGCCTTCCCGGCCGCCCCAGAGCTCCCTGGTCGTGGTGAAGCTCACACGGCTTCCGGCAGAAACGAGGACCTGCAGGCCGCCCCGAGAGCCGGGCGCCGCAGAGCAGTCTGGAGGTGCTGGGCGTCGGCGTGGACGGAGGGGCCGCCCAGCCTCTGTCCGGGTCGGCGAAGAGCAGGGCCCTCACACTTACGGGTCCAGTCCAAACACGGGCATCTGAGATGCATATACACTTCTCAGATGAAGAAGTAGAAATGGCAAATCAGTACATGGAAACATGAGCTCCAAGCACTGGTCATCTGAGAGGTGGAAACGTACACGGGGCCGCAGTTACGTCCACTCCAGGAGCGGCTGCGCTCAAGACGTCAGGCGACAACAAACACTGGCGAGGCTGTGGGGAGACGGCCCTGCCCCACCGCGGGCGGGCAGGCGGACGGCGCAGCCGCTACGGGGACCCGCGTGGAGACTCCTCAGAAACCGAGGCGCGAGGTTCCAGTAGACCCCGCCATTCTCTTTCTGGCTGTCTTCCCCAAAGAATTAACAGCATCAAACTTCTGTGCACTTATGTCTATAGTGGTACTGTTTGTAACAGCTAAATCTTGGAAACAACCCCAATGTTCATCAAGTGATCCATGGATTAAAGAGATGTGTTTTTTAAAAAATATATAATGAAATACTGTTCTGCCTTGAGACATTTCTAGGTAAATGGATGCACCTTGAAACCATATTCTTAAGTGAAATAAATGGAACACATATGTGAAATATTGCATTGTCTCCCTAGTGTGAGAAACTGAAATTGTAAATAGGGACCAACATGTATAATAAATAATGTAAAAAGGGAAGAAATTGTTCAAAATTATACTAAATGTGCAATATTTTATTAATAGTTAAAATATTTTATGCAAGAAGTGTATAGTACTATTAGCAAAAGAGTTGAGAGCTAGGTAAGCAAATAAAGTATTTAACATCCTTGATACATGTGTATTTACCATTGTTGTTCTCTAAATATTTTTATTATGAAAATTATTTTTTCATAAAACTTTTAATATTTTCTTTAATATCTACTTGTATTATATACTAAAATTTTAAAAAAAGAACAGAAATGACTGCTTTAAGAGAGCATCCCAACTGGATTAAGAAGACTGCTGTTAGGGTAACCTGCGACTTCAGATTCACTGTGCAGCTCAAAGGAGATAAAAATCAGGACAAACAGCACCAAATTGCCGCTGGAAGGGAGCGAGGCACAGTCCCACGGCAAGCAGGCAAAACATCAGCCCCACGAGGGCAGGAAGAACGGGAAGTTCTAATGCTTCCGTTTTGCTCGTGAAGTGAGGAAAGGTGAGTCTGGTTGACAAACAATTCCTAGAAGCCAGGCCCCTCCGCAGCGGGGAGGAGAGCCGGCCACCCCAGGGCTCCTCGGACCACCCTCTCCTCTGTGCCCCCGCGGGTGGCTGTCCCCTCCGCTCCCCTTCGGGAAGGCTCCCCGTGTGTGCTGGAGACACAGCTAGGACTGCTGCGTTCTGATTCGTGGTGTTCGCTGTCTCCGCGTGACGAAGCCTGCCTAACCTTGCCCATTTTCTGGGGTCGCCCACAGTACGGCTTTTGTAATGCCTCTTACTACAGTCTACACCGAGAGACGTCATGACACACGATACAGAAACACACACGGAACTGGAAGCGATCATTATCTGTGCTATCTGTGTTGTGTTTTTCTTGTCAAAATTTCTTGTTTTCATGAATTAGAAAGTTGTTGTGATCTAAGTATGAGAAGCACTTCTTTATAACAATGGTTCACCTGTTATTTAGCAATAATTGGTCAAAAGAGAAAACAAAAGAGCTTCAGACATCATGAAACTTTAGACTTTTGGGACCAGTGTTCAGACTTCTGGGATGACCTGTCATGTTTATGCATGCGCAACAGACACACATGAACTAAGTGGCAAATGTACTGACATGGGGGAGGGTTCAGGCCATTTTCAAGGTAATTCCAGAATTCCACGGCTGTGGTTAGATTTCACAATGCATGTATCTGCATGAATATACCATGCTATAAAATGCATTTCCCTTTATAACTTCATATGTGTTATGGAAGGAGAAAGATGCTAGCAGTTTGTTTCAAATTCAGTAAGTTTCAAGTTCAAGTTCGGCTCAAAAGAGCTGAAAAGCTGGTAGAACGGTACTTTCCAAACTGTCGTACCTGAATTTCCCCTGTGATCGGATGGGACACGACCCTGCTCGCGTCGGAAGGCTGCAATGTTAAAGAGCACATGTTACACAAGCAGGCCGAGTACACAGAACTTGTCATTTCAATTTCTAAAATTAACTGTGATTCAGTCAGAGCAGTGCCTTATAAATATACCTCATCCCTCTGCTTACATCTGAATAATAGTGTCTATATAGAGTTTCGATACACGTTTAATGTTATGGATAAGTCTGTTTTCCTGTCTGGCAAGCCGGGTGGAAACACTAATTTTACACTAGGATTATTTTCCATTACTTATGAGAATGAACATTTTTGGTTTAAAGTCCTCTTTTAAAGTACTCTAAGGTTTTAAGGATCTACCAAGGCATGGACAAGGTTTCATCTGAGAGCTGCTCGGAGCACAGAGGTGGAGAAAGCCCTTTCTGGTCCTGAGGGGGGCTCCGCTCCTCCCCGCCCCTGCAGAGTGGGTCCCACAGTGGGTGGCCCCGCTCTAACATTTTAGGTCTGCTCCTTATGGAAGAAAAACCTTTGGGTTTTAGGGTGGCTACCCTGCCACACTATGCATAAAACCCAATCGACATATGTGTGTGTAATACTGGCTTTTTTAATAATCAAGAAGAAAAATGGAACTATCCATATTATTTTGGTATGCATGTTACTTACCTTTCCCCTTTATTTTTTTCAGAAATGAGAGCAGTCTAAGCCACGCTTCATTGAATAACTCAATAATAAAGTCACAGGCATGGAGGGTAAGGTTTCTAAGCTGTATCCTTTATTAGCTTAGCCCATTTATTAAACTATCATTTATCAATACTAAACTCTGCTCTGACTTTGACGGGTAAACTGTTATTGAAAGATGGTATTTATTTAATAATTACCTTATTATTTAAATTCAAAGGAAAATTGAGTCTAGAGGGGGAAAAAGGTCCACACCAATTCCTCGAACTGTTTATATCTTGGTTCAAAATGTGAGGTTTCCTCAACTCAGATGCCTGTTTATTTTTTCAAATTATATTTTTATTTATTTTATTTTTGAAACCATTACTTGGCACATAACCACATGCATTTGTGCGGGGTGTGTAGCGTTGAGCAGACACAGAGAGATAAATGGTGCACGTCTCTCTGGCACGTGGAAGGTGACGACGTTGGCCTCACGGGCCGGGGCCGAGCAGTACAGGAGCGGCTGGGAGGGAAGGCGGGGCCCAGGGAGCGGGGTGCGGATCCGAGACACAGCAGGACCGTGGGGGCGGGGCTAGTGCTCTACAGCACAGGAGAGGCGGCAGCTTATACAAAATATTATGAATCTCAGAGTAACTGTAAGAGAGAGTTTGAAGATATCCGACAAAAGGGATCTTTGTATCTTTTTTTTTTTTTTTTTTTTTGAGACAGGGTCTCGCTTCATAGTTCAGGCTGGCCCTGAGCTCACTATGTGGCCCAGGCAAGCCTTGAACTCAGCAATCCTCCTGCCTCTGCCTCTTGAGTGCTGGGATGACAGGTGTGAGCCTGGCACTGTGGTATGTGGTATTGATTGCTGGTGGGCATGAGTCTCCATGTCCAGCATTGTATGTGTTTACCGGGGATCAAACTCAGGACCTTGCGCTTGTGAGGCAGGTGCTGGAACCACTGAGCTAAATCTCTGGCCCTGGATCTTTGTATCTTAATGCATGACTGTCAAGGACTAACTAGATGAGAATTCAAACATATGGCCACCGTTCCCAAAGAAAGCAAAGAATAATTATTGCTAAATTATACCAACATTTGGAGGAGCGAATCAACATCTGGATCTTTTGTAATAGACCTACTCCATAATTAACATAGTTTACAGGTTATTTTAAATTATGAAAGGTGAAGGAAGAGTATCTGTTGGACACTTTGCAAACTATCAGTCTGTGTGATTTTAATATTTGTTTGGAAAGTTTAGATTAATATTTTGCCTATACTTACTCAGGGACAATCAGAGTATTATTCATTGGTGTTATTTATAACTAGTCATTTTAGTATGATGGTTCAAAGCAGGGACTAACTCATGGCCTAGCACTGTAATTTTGGATTTTAACAAAAAGTGAAACTACACAGGCCCACATTCTTGCCATAGAAATAAATTACACACTAAACCTGTTAATATCATTTCCTTAATGTCGTCCAAAAAGCTAACGGATTACATCCAGATTCCCGTAATACTAAGGAGCCGCGCAAATGTTTATTATTTCGCTGCGCTTGGGAGGGTGTGGAAGGCAATGAGAAACGGGCATGCTTCCCTCAAGAACCAGCGGTCCTCCTGCTCCAGAGGGGCCGCCTCCCGTCTTTGCGCCCCGGGTGCGGACCGTGGCCGCAGAGATGGGACGCGTGTGAGCGGGAGACAGCGAGAGGCCGCGGGACGCAGAGGACGCCGCCGCGGCTGGGGGCGAAGACCGAGGCCGCGCGGCCCCCTCCGGAGTCCCCAGGAAAGCCCGGCCGCGGCCTCGGCGCGGAGGCCGGAGCAGCCCGCAGCCCAAGCAGGGCGCCGCCCGGACCGGGGCCCGCCGCCACGCGGCTGCTCAGGGCCTCCCTGTCGTCGGCTCTTCTAGGGTGGGAAATGAACCCCGGCTCCCTTTTAATCCCCCGGCGTCTTCATCACGGCGGCACTGGACACACTCGCTTCCCATGGAGGTGGTATGAAGAAGGAAATTTATCAGTACGGAGTTGGGGTAAAATTCTAAGTGGTAATAATGTGTTACTGGGTTTCCTCGGTTTTCATTGTCCTACGTTCTCATGTGTTTTTTCCTTTCTATTTAAAATATAACGTCCAAGTGGTAACGTGCATCTCCTCAAAAAGACACAGAGCTAATGTCGGATACATAAAGAAGCTGAGATTCATGCCACAGCCAAGAAGAATGGCCTGAAAACAGGGAATATCAGGCCCATTTTTCAAACTCCCCCTAATAATCACCACTGAAGTATTTTTACAGATGTTGTAATACATCTTCCTGATACATCTAGATCAGTTCTACAGTCAAAGGAAGAAAAACGGTGTTTGCGGCCCTGGGTCCTTCGGGGAGAGACGCTGGAGCCGGCGCTGGAGAGGCGCAGACCCCGCCCGCCCGCCCGCCCCGCCCGGCCGCCAGGGGGCGCCTCACCTTGCTGCTGCCGTGCTTCTTTTTGCTCACTGACGGCGAGCCCGGCTGCCCGGGGCTGGGCACAGAGCTGGACCCGGCGGACGCGGGGCCCGAGGGGCCGTGCGACCCCTTCTCCACGACGGACGCCAGCCCCAGCGGGGACTGCTGCAGCGAGACCTTCTGCAGCTCGGCCGCCAGCTGCTTGGGGTCCACCCCCGGGGACTTGGCTCTGTCCGCTGCAAGAACAGGAAAGCTGACGGCCGGCGCGTCCAGCCAGGCCCTGCCCCCGAGCGCCCGCTGGGGCTCCGGGGACACAGGCAGTACCCCTGACGGACTGCGCTGAGCTCTCCGGTCCGCTTCGGGGGCCCGCTCTAGGAGCCGCCCCGGGAGGCAGAGGGAGCCCGCGCCCCGCGGCGTCCGCCGGGAAGCGCCGATTCAGATGCCGCCGGAGAGCTGCGCACGCCGCTGGGGCGCGCCCGTGTGGCACAGTCCGGTGCCTGCCTCCGGCACGGCCCTCCTCCGAGGGGCGAGGCCCGCCATTTCCTTCTGCACGAGGGAAAACCCCTCCGGGACGCGGCCTGCTCCGGTGGAGACAGCGGTCCGGACGCTACAGAGCTCGTGCTGCCACAGGAAGTGTCCAGCCCAAGATAAATACAAGGGAAAGTGGCATTTAAAACCTTACATTCGAGCTAACAAATGTGTAGATTGTATCTGTTCCTCAAGAAAGGTTAAAGCCTTTTCATCATTAACTTATGAACTCGTGTGTTCATCTTTACCTGTTAGGAAAAGGCAATCAAAAAGTATAGGAATTAAATTCCCAAACCGAGTGGCAGCTGGGGCTGGCCCTCAGAGACACAGCGCCTGCCTGGCGCACACAGGGCCCTGGGTTCGGTCCCCAGCACCCACGCCGGACCCCAGCGGGGAACGCACTGTCCTGCCGAGAGGGAGCGGGCGGTAACTAGACATGCTGGCTCCGAAGGGAAAGCGACCCCATGGGTCACTTTCACAGGACGAATTTATATTTGAAACACTAAATGTGTGCACTCACACAGCAAGGACTTCATGCGAATTTCCTGTCAAGTCTAGCACACAAATCTGTTCCCTCGGAACGGCAGACTGCAGCCACAGTGCTGCATTTTGCCCACAGTGCTGCAAACGTACACGTCCACTCCCTCGTCTGTCCGCGGCTCCACAGACAGCTGATCGGCCCCAAACCGTGTGTGGACGTGGGTCCCGTCCGTGGGGTGCGCCCACCTACCGGCTTTGGCGGGCTCGTGCAGCTCCAGGTGCGGGGGGTCCTCAGCGTCAGACAGCATATTGAGATCCCTAAAAATCAAGACCGAACACTGAGAAATTGAGGAAGCCTGAGACAAAGCGCTTCCTTCCAGCTGCCCTGATTGTTTTCAGGAGATAAATGAGACGTGGTCATGATAAAAGCAACTCCAAAGCATGCTCACCCTTGTGTCCCAGGATGACTTGCAGCGCTGTTCAAAGTCAGAGCTGATAAAAATGATCATTTAAGGTGAAATCTTTATGGGTTAAATGTAAGTTCATTTTGAAATGCTCTACAGGTCCATGAAATCTAAATGGGCTCAAGCTTTCATTTAAATGAAGCATGTTTCAATAAATGCATGAAGAGAGAGAGAGGGAGCTATTGACATATTGGGAAACTAAGTCAGCTGGATTCTGTCTATGCCTTAAGCTTTGATTCTGAGCACAAGAAATCTATCAACCTTGTATTCACTTCATTCTCTAATTACGAAGAACTTGCTGCCTGGCAAAGGTTCCACCTTAACAATTTTAAATTAAAAGAGCCATGAATAGCCAAAAAATGGAAACAGAAAGATGGGGAAAAACTCACAGTCTTACACATATTTCTGCTTCCCCACTCGGCTGGCTGAGGACGCTCTGTACCTCCTCGTATGTTTTAGACGTCAGGGGAATCCCATTCCACTCCAGCACTTGCATCCCTGCAAAGACAAATTGCAGAACACAGTCAAGGTGCGGTGTGTGCGCTCCAGGGCGTCGGGTCCCAGGAAACGGGGCTTATCCCTGCACTGCAAAGCCCGCTCACCACAGCACTTCAGAGAACACCCGTTCGAAGCTCTCTGGAACATGGCGCCGTTTAGCGTCATCAACTTACCTGGACACACAAAGTCTACTAATACAGCATGCAGACTTGTGCATATAGAAGGCCATTAAACACGATCAAACACATGCATTCTGTTCACACTTCTATAAGGAAACAGCACTGAGTACAGACTGCTCGGACATGTGACCCTTTCCACTACGGTAGAATTTTCCACTAGAGAACAAACTCTTAGAAGACTGTGAACTTCCGCGTTTCCCTATGGGCTGGGAGTGACCTCAAAACGTCATGGAGACTTCCTGGTGGAACTCTGCAGACCAAGGAAAGGCGGTGGGAGCCTGTCTCTCACTGCGCCAGGCATTCCCAGACAGGACGGCAGGGAGCCGCGGGGGCCCTCGGCCCTGGGTGCGGACAGGCTCCGGGCTGGAGGTGCTGTTGCCAGCTTGACATTTTTAACACAGTCTCAACGAAGCCTCCACATATTTATTTTGAGCTAAGTTCTGTAAATTGTGCAGCTGGCCTAGTCAGGGCACTTCATTTTCCACTTTATCTAAACAGGTAATTTTATAAAAAATAAGGTAATAATATTTAAATATTTTCCATCTAATCTCTTTGGTGCATTTTGTGAGCTTCAAAATAATTTAGGGATGTACATTTGGCGTGACTTACACATTCCTAAGATGTGCCTATGTGATCCGGATAAAAATAGATGACATCACCCGATTTGGTCCTAAAATACTTTGGAATGTAAATAACTTTCTCTGACAAAAATTTCCATATATTATAACAATGGTATAACTTAAGAAAAATTAATAAATGCTGAACACTTAGGCTTTCAGTGAGCTCCACCCCAAGTGAAATTCCCTACTGGACCCCCCTGGGTTCACTGGGATTCTGACGCGGCCTGAGGCGTGCTCTGGGAAGCACTGCACAGCACACTGGCCACTGCAGTCCAGGGAGGGAAAAGCGCCTGCGCGCGGTGAGAGCCCCGAGGACGCCGGAAGCTCAGAGGAGCGGCACGCAAAGGACTCTTCTGTAACTTACTTCATGCAAACGTTATCTCCGGGCGGCCTTAGGCTTTATTTCAACGATCTCAGGCTGGTGCACACATAAAATGAGAAAATTATGTAACAGACGGTGACCATCTCTCTAAAGAAAACTAAAGCACTGCAAGGAAAACAAGGCCCTTTTGAAGGTCGGGGGGACAAGCACATTGACACACAGATGGTTTAGAATGAAAACAAAGTATTGCGTTATCATTCAGAAATTGCATTGTCACATTTCTGCAGGAGCACATTTTGTGCAAAGCAATAGATTTTCGTTCTTTTTCTGTGAATCTAGCTGTTCAAACTTTTATGCCTCAAAATAAAGGGCAAGTTTTAAAAAACACAATTGTCCAGTGAAATGAAAAATGTACCCAGTCATAAAAGAAAAACCATGCAGTATTACTTTAAAATTCGCTGAAAAATTATACAGACAGCCAGGCTTGTGTAGACACATGTCTGAGCCCAGGAACCACACAGCCTGCCCTGTGCACAGCTGGCGGCCGAACCTCCTGCTCACATGATCTCGCGGGAGCCGAGGCCGGGCTGCTGCCCGGGTCGGTGCATCTGTGGTGGTGTGCAGGCAGGACCAGATCCCGCGGGAGAATGCCCCACGCACACCGAGCTCTTCCACGCTCACCAGTCTCCTCCACACCCTGAAAGAGCCACACTGACCCACGAATGGGATGTGCAGCTCGCTTTAAACTTATTTCATAAAATGACTTTATAAGTTGTAAGAACTGAATACCTCGTGACTTCAGGAATATTTGATACAATACATGAGCAGCATGAAGGAAAAGACCTTTGATAACGTTTAATATCCCTTCATGATAAAAATAAAGATAGGAAAGGGAATTTCTCTCAACAGAGTAAAAGCCATGGCACCAAATAGGAAAGTTGCATGTTTTTTTCACACCTGGAAAAAGACAGGCACGCCCAGCTTCCCCCCGCCTTAAGACACAGCGTTGGAAGTCCTACTCAGCACAGCCAGGGGGAGGGACAGAAGCACCTAAACTGGAAAGGAAGCAGAGGCTCACGCTTTGCAGATCACATGACGTTACATACAGAGAGCCCCAAAGACTGTACCACACTCAGGATAAGGGATTCACCAATGCTGCAGGACACAGAGTCAACGTAAGAAGCAATAATAGCATCTAGGCCAAAAGTGAATCAACTGAATTAGATATCAAGAAAGCGAACCCATGTTAGCTTCCAAAAATAAGTAGGAAGACATTTATCCAAAGAGGTAAAGGACATGTAGGTGAAAATTATAAAACATTTATGAAAAAACTTGAAGAGGATATCAAAAAATGCAAAGAAATATCATGCTCATGGATTTCAAGAATCAGTGTTATAAGAACCTCCAAAGTACCCAGGCCACGACAGACTCAGTGCAACTGTTATCAAAATCAGAATCGCGGGCCGGAGGGTTAGCTCAGTGGTTCCAGTGCCTGCCTCGCAAGCACAAGGACCTGAGTTTGATCCCCGGTAACCACATATAATGCTGGGTGTGGAGACTCACAACCACCAACAATCAACACCGCGTACCACAATGCCGGGCGTGGTGGCTCACGCCTGTCATCCCAGCACTTGGGAGGCAGAGACAGGAGGATTGCTGAGTTCGCGGCGGCTTGCCTGGGCTCCAAAGTGAGCTCAGGGCCAGCCTGAACTACAAAGCGAGACCCTGTCTCAAAAAAAAAAAAAAAAAAAAAAAAAATCAGAATCGCAGTCTTCACACAACTAGAAAAAACAAATCTTGAAATCTGTATGGAACTATGAAATACTTTGAATAGCCAAGGCCATTTTTATCAAAACAAATAAAAAGGAAGCATGATACTATCTGACTTCAAAATACTTGAAATACATTTATTAGTTATACAATCTTATACAACTATAAAATCCATGCAAAATTTTGTGGAAAATCATTATACTTTGAAATTTTAAAAATAAATTAATATTTTATAATTTAATACATGTGAATGTATTTTTTCATCTTAAAATAGCATTTTATACTTGCTGTCTTTTAGACTGGTTACCTATAAGAGAGTATAGGCATGAATGATGACATTGTCTATTTACTATCTGGAGTAGGATTTTACATTTTCCTGATACTAAGATTATATGCAGATGTACATTAACCAGCCTTCCGCGCTGGAGAGTGCACGGCTGACCTTCAGTCATGCTCCGGGAGGGCGCCGACTGCAGCGGCTACTCTAGTTGGAAACTAAGACATGACCCAGGCTTTGCCAAGTGGACAGACTTCCGACAGCATTTACTGTTTAAAATCTCTAAGTTAGAAGACTAGGAACATCACTAACAAAAAAAATAAATACATTATAAAACAACCTAAAATGATACTGTAACCATCACAACACAAAACCCAAAATCAAGTATCAGGGAATGAGGTAATGATGTAAGTTGAGGGAAATAAGCAATGTAACGTACTCTCACGTATACGTGTCCTTAACTTCTGGGGTGACGCTGAATGTTCTTCAAGCTGATAAAAGCCATTTTATCTTTGTAATGAAAAATTTTTGTTACATTTTTCCTTGATCTATGTTTATTTGCCATTACATCAAAAGCAATGTATGAATTAAAATTATTCAGTTTACTGTACATTCAACATGAATAACTCAAAATTTACAATGGCCATTCATTTTATTCTTTTTATAAGTATTTTTCTAGCACGTGGCATGTGGCAGGCATTAAGGAATCTCCTTTGTTAATGTCTTATATTAGTTGTTGTTATACAAATTCATAAAGGGATACTGCATTCTAGTGGGAAGACTAAAAAATAGTTTTGCAATTTCTAAAAAAATGAAATCCACAGAGGAGAAAATCCAGCACTGCTCTAAGTACATTAAGAAAGTACATGAAGAAAATCACAGATTTGGTTGACTGGAAAGTACAAATGAAAGCCAGAATGACTATCAATGCGCTATCATCACAGTGGAAAGAATCTGGCGGCTAAGAAAACCCAGCGCTGAGTGGGTCGGGAGGGGGACCCTGAGCTCCCCGAAGGAGGCAGTACTCGCGAAGTACCCAGGGCTCATCGCCGCTCGCTGCCACCGGGGAGTGCAGCGCTCTGCCTGCCTCCGCGGAGCGCACAGAGCGGCAGCAGCCTGGAGATCACCAAGGCGCAGGGCCCTAAGGAGAGCCAAGTGAACACAGCAAACCAGTGAAAAGCAACCCACGTTTCCCCATGTCCTCTGCCTGGGAGTGTGTCGGTGGCACAGCCGGTGCTGGCGTGTGAGAGGCTAATCATGGAAACAGACCACACGAGTCAGATCCAGCTCAGAACCCGCAGCAGGCGAGAGTCAGGGTGTCTCCTTGGGAAATGCTGTTTGTGAGCATTTGTGTGATATGCACACAAAATCAAATGTATTTTACACGTAAATAGTAGGCATCAGATCGATTATATTAGTTGCTCAAGAGGGGTAGAAGGAAATGAGAGAAAAGTGAAGAAAAGGAATGAATGAGTGGATGGATGAATGAGTGAACGAATAAAAATACACAAAACAACAGAGGACCTTGCACGCTCCCATGAGGCTGGAATGGTATGACGTGATCTGATGCAGAGGAGGGTCTCAAAAGGAAAACCTAAACCTAAGGAAACGAAGTAAATAAAATATATAGCAACACAAAAGCAAATAATTTTGGGGGACTTGTTTTACATCTTTTCTACACTGATACTAGCCAGTCCCAATAGTAATTTCAAAGTAGACAACCATTCAGGAGCCTTCTATAAGTAGCAACATCCCCTGCAACTGGCCTTGGGGAGCCCTATACATAACTGACACCAACTGTACGATTCCTCGCTGTCGTATGGAGTAGTGTTCATGTATGAGAAGTACGTATAGAAGTAGATTTTACTGCTTTTTAAAATACATGTTTAGAATCTATAAATTTGACATATTTATACATTAACACAAAGGTGAGAAAGGAAATAAGGAAACATAGGCATAAGGAAGGGATAAAATGAAAGAAGAAAATAAGTGATAAAAGCCAAAACATAGTATTTAAATAGTATCCTGCTTTTTCAGAGGACAAGGAAATAATGTTGATGATGAGATATTAGAAACTTCAGAATATTTTTCTGCAGAAATTAGTCTATAAATGCATAATCTAAAAGTTGGATAGTATTTTGTTGAAAAGGTAATATCATTACATTACTATGTTTTCAATAGTGCTATTGCTTTTGCTTATGGTGTTCACAGCTCAAACGTACCTCGGGATAGAATCTCAATACACACACCATACAAAACGGCATCCTGTTGGCACTTCACTTTGACCATGACCAATGTGTCCCTGTGTGGCTTGGTTCTTTACCAACTGCCATGTGCTTCTGCTCAGTGGGTACCACACTCACCCCCAGCCCCAGGGACACTGTGCTTGCCTGAAAACTGTTGGAGCATATTCCACTCCTATGGGAGATTGCTAAGACTATGCTGGAAGAAGATATACAACAGCTCCTGGTTTCTGACTTATAAAAGTGTAACTTTTGAGCCACAGATTTATATGAGAAAATTTTGAAATGGTTATATCCCACCCCTTTTCATTTTTGAGACAGGGTCTTAGTAAGCTGCTCAGGCTGGCCTTGAACTTGTGATGCTCTTGCCTCAGCCTCCTGCAGGGAGAAATTAAAGATGTGCGCCAACATATGCAGTCGCCATGGCGCTCTGTGCCATGGTCCCAGCAGAGCCCTGGGAGGAGTCCTGCAGGGCCTGTGGGGCACCACGGACCCTCCTTAGAGCTGCTGCAGGAAGCACTGTGCCTCCAGGGTGGGGGGAAAATCCGAACTGATTACATCTGATTCACAGCAAAGAATAACGTGTATTCTCCTCTTCAGTACGACTGTTGCAAGCTCTACCTCTAAAGCAAAGTTAAGGTGAACGTCAAACATAATTAGCCATGATTTGTGGCTCATCTTGAGAAGCTATTATGTTTCAGGAAAGTGTAAGGCTCCCATATTTTCTGGAAAGACTGGCCACTCTGTGACTTGACTGGTCTCAAATAACAAACGCAATTTAAAATGCAGTCAGCTGTGGCCACACAGTGATTTTTTTTTGGTATCTGTTTTGATCTTCTTAGATTCATTTCATATTTTATGATAAAATGTCTAGAATAGACACTTTCTGACTTTCTAGTAAATGACATTAAGAAATTAATACTAACAAATCTGAAGAATGCTGTGTCCAGCTAACACAAACAGATTAATGATTATGGATTATATGGAAATAGATAATTAATTGAACAGAGAGAAAACTAAGAGAAATAAACTATTTGTGCATGAAAAATGCTCATCTTAACTGTAGTTTCTTGGCTTTAACTATCATTAGTGAAATATTAAAAATGTTAGCAATAGTTATGTTAACATTTTTGATATTCATATATTCCAAAATATTCCCTTTTAAATGTTATGTAAATCTGTCCCACTGCACAAACAAGATTTTTAACACAAAATATACTATGTTCTAAGAAAATTATTTTCTTAAAAAATAAATGCTGTTGACTTCGTGGCAAAATCTTCATTATCTGTAAAGACCTGATGTGGACAAATGAGTTAAATTCCATATAATGACATTACTTGACAGATCAAATGCATTGATCTTTGTTTACATGACTGAGATATGACTAAATTATGCATACCTGAGGCAAAGAAAAATTATTGTTCTGAAAAGGAAATGGACCAAACAATCTCCCAATCAAAAATTAGCAGTAGAAAAAAAATTCAAATTTACTTAACCAATAGTACAACGAAGTGATTTTTTTCACAAAGGAGTAGGGATATCTCACTGCAGTCAAAATATCACAAGTACTCTTTGAAAGGAATATTAATATTTAATTGAAGAGTAAGAAACACTTCCAAATTCATTTCAAAAGGCCGGCTTTATTCCAATTCCAAAGCCAGGCAAAGACAATAGAAAAGAAAATTATTGGCCAAAGTCCCTGAAGAACATAGATAAAAAATCTTCATCAAAACCTAAAAACAAGTGCACTAGCACAATGAAAGCTGTATGCACCATGACCAAACGGGACTGCCCAGAGACGTGAGGACCATCAGCCCCACACTTCAGTAAGGGTGGCTGCATCTGGGCCGAACGGAGGGCAGGAGCAACAGCATCACCCCCACGGGCACGCACCGCAGCAGATAAAGCCCACTGCTTGAGTTTTCACAGTGAGAATTCCAACAGGCTGAGTATGTAAGGAACATACCTCAAAACAATAAGAAAAATAGCAAAGGCCACCCACAACACCCCACTGCTAACATCATATTCAGTGCAGATGACATGGAAGATTTGTTTTCTTTAAATACAGGCAATTACTCTCACTTCTTTTATTAAACACAGTACATGAACCTAGCTGGGTGGAGTACTAAATACTATAACATCCATATTGGAACCAGGAAAATAGTCCCTGTCACCACATGACATGATCTTATATATACCCAATCCTGACTCCATCATAAGACTGGTGTAATAAAGAAATTCAGCAGAGATGTAGCATATAAAATCAGCATAGCAAAACCAGTTGTTTTTCTATACAGTAGCAATGAACTATCTGAGGAAGACATAATATAAGTATGTACAAAAAATCGAATACTGAGGTAGAAATTTGACCAAATCTTCAGTGCTGAAAAAGACTGAGCACACAATTAAATGAGAAGAGGCCCCGTCTTGTTCTTTGAAAGAATTAATATTTAATTTCCACGCTACTGGAAGTGATTTATAGTTTGAGCGTGACCCCTAGGCGTCTTCCAAGACCATTTCAGAGAAGCAGAACCAATACCCTCAATATCCATATAGAATCGGAAAGAGCCCGAGCAGTCAAAGCAGTCCGAAGGTAGAACTGCTGGGGCCGCGCACTGACTTTTCAGACGCAGTGACAAGGGCAGCCCTACGACGCTGGCACGACGGGGCATGCACACAACGGAGAACGGAGTCCGGTGCCCAGGCATAAGCCAGAGAGATCCAACCAACGCTCTGGGGAGGAAAGACAGGCAAAGTTCAATACGCGGTGTGGAGAACATGGGCCTCAGTGTGCAAAACAGTGAAGCATGCCTCTAACCTTCCACTTCAAAATCAAGTCTAAGCGCAGGAGGACACCACCACGCTGAGCTTGGCGTTGGTGGCTTCATGTTTTGTTTTGTTTTGTGGCATCAAAAGTACAACCAGCAGCTGCAGCAACAAAATGAACAAGCAGAACCTCCCACAGTGAAAAGTTCTGCACAGCGGAAGAACGCTTGAGGACATGGGAGGAAAGTTTTGCGAAACACACATCACACATTTCACGGTGCGGGATCTGGACGTAGAGAAGATAGTAACACTCACGAGCACAGACAGGACAAACCAGACAACTAAAGTAAGACTTCGCAAAGAGCCAGAGTAGACATTTTCCCAAATGCACAGGCAAGCGGCCCACGGTTTGGTCAGCGGCGCTGATGACCAGGGGAGCCCGTGGAGGCTCGGTGAAGCAGCACCTCACCCTCCTCAAGAGGTGAAACGAACGACGGCGAGGCTGTGGGCAAAAGGAGCCCTTGCAGGTGCTGCTGGGAACCTGCGGGGCCCAGGCACTGCGGAGAGCGGTCTGGAGGGTCTTCAAGAGAAAGTAAAAAGAGGAAAAAACCCCATCAAAGCTAGAACTGCCCCACCACTATGTAAGCCCATTTCTGGGCACATATCTAAAGGAAATGAACCCTGCTCATTGGACTGTGAGTGACAGTGGCCAAGAAATGGAAATGACTCATTTATCTGCTCTTGGATCGGTGGCTAAAAACTGTGGTATGTGTATAGCAAAAAAAAAAAAAATAGAGACAGATATTTTGATGGAAGGAAAAAATATTTATGTAATATTGGTTTCACTATGCATGAAAAATAAGCAAACGAGATTTTGCTGTCTACAACAACAGAGATTAAATTTGACAGCATAATTCTGAGTGAAATGGGTTGGAGGGAAAAAGTAAAGACTGTGCCACCTTCTTTACATGTGGAACCTGGAAAACGCTCCCCCAGGGGCAGAGTGCGGGGAGATGGTGGCTGCTGGGCCCCAGAAACGGGGTGAGAAATACCAGTCACAATGTAGAGCCCCAAGCTGGGCACAGGGCACACACCTGCAACCCCAGGATGCGGGGAGGCTGAGGCAGGAGGACTTTAATTTAAGCTCAGCCCAATTTAGCAGTTTATCAAGACTTAGTCTCAAAATAAAAAGGAAAGAAGGTCTGAGAATATAGCTCGTTATGAAGGCCCTGGGTCCAATCCCCAGCAGCAAACAACAACAAAAAACGCAGGAGATGTCGTGCTCACTGGTGAACACTGTTAGCAACCTGTGTTGGACACTCAAGGTTTACCCAGAGCACGGCCCACAGATACGGGGGGCACAGAAGGTCGCTTGGGCTGGGGAGTGAGGGCACCACTGGCCAACGTAACAAAAGTCCTACAGTGGAACTGTGTATGAGGAGCGCCTTTAAAAGTCCTGCTGTTTCAGCTAATGACACTATAATTGTTACGAACAGTAAAGTCAAAGGCTAACTTTTAATGCATAATTTCTTTCCTCAGAAGTATCAAGAGATAAAAGTAATACAAGAACACCATTTCAAATAATAAAAATATCAGCAGCCATTTTACCTTTGGAAAAATTTTTTAGAGAAACAGAACAAATTTTATGTCAAACTATATCATACGAAGTGGCAATATTCTACACTTTAAATCACAAATGAGATTTAGCAAATAATTGCCTGAGGTTTGTTGGATATGCTATACGTAATAAATGGTATGTGATGATTGAATTCCATTCCAAAACTTCTCAATCACTTTTAGTAAATAGAATTCAATTTCAAATGCTATCAATCAATATTATAGTATTTGCAGCATTGTACAATAATTGATTTTCCACTGAAAAATGAGAATTGGCTAAAAAGAAAATAGCTTAACAGCATATCTATCAAATGATACAGAAGAGATTCAACTACTTTCCCTTCAACTCTGTAAGATTCATGTACAGAAATAATTTCCCTAACTCACAACAAACACGATCACATCTCTAAAAATAATCACAGTACAATTCCAGGTGAGTTATAGAGGACACTCATACACACACAGCTGAGCAAAACACAGTCCTTTTGGTTAAAAGAACTAAAATCAGGACTGTTTCTTTGTGTTCACTGGGCTGTGGAGAAGGACTGCCTGCGGAAGACACTTCATGAAAATCAGTAACAAAGCAGCCTTGCGTGCCTTGCTCATTTAATCCTCAGAGCACCCTAATAAAATGGCAGGTCAGGTACATATGCCTATTTTTACAGATTAAAAAACTCTTTCTGAAATCACATTATCTGAGCTTTCAAAAGCAAGGTTTCTTGCTACCTCGGTTCAGAAATACAGACATTCTAAAGGGTACTTTTATCAGTAAGTTATATGGAACAATTTCTGATTTTTGGCTACTTTGACAGCTAATTCCTTAGATTTAACAGCATAATTACTATTGACTAACGAACTCAACTAAGATAAAATCAAACAAAGCCCACAGATGTTTAGTCCCTGGGCCGGGGAAGGAAGGAAGGGGGCCGGCGAGGGTGGGCGCGGGCGGGAGGCCCCGGGCCTCTCCACACGACCCCCGAGGCGCTCCCGCTGTGCGGTCCCGCCGGGCTCCCTTGCGACCCGCTGTCTGTCTCTGCACACTGAGGTCGTCGTACCCGGGTGCTGCTTCGCGTGTGTGACTGTCCCTCCTGGAACTTTCTACATCCATGGTGCGCATGTTTCGTAGTAAAGGAATCTGCGATAGACTGGAAGCCAGGAAAATGGACAGAATAGCAGCTGGTTTTAACTTTTACACTAAATACAAATTTCAGAAAATGCCATCATGATAGAAAATGGGACTACCGAGCTTGGCGTTCTCCAGTCCGCACGGCGCCTCCAGCCACCCCGCTCGCTGACGCCGGCCCCGGGCTCTGCCAAACCCGAACAGGAGCCTCATCTGTGTCTTCCCCAGGTACCGGAGGCGATGTTGCCGCGGCGTCGTTTCCATAAATACAGATGTCTTGCGCAGTGCGTTTTCTTCACACTCACCAAGGCAGCGCTGGGCCATCTCTGCCCACTGAGATGTGACAGACAGGGTGAGAATGAAGGGTCCTGACTCAGGCTGGAGAGCCGCACAGACACACGTCTACAGGGTACAGACTTCCGGTACGAACGGTATGCATGGCAGACACCGGACGCCAGACGCTCTGCGGGTTTAGTGCAATGTGCACAGAGCTAAGTCTTTCAAAATGCAGGCTTACCGGCGTGAGAGCTACGTTCAGAGGGAAGTGACTGCAAGCCCCGAGGTCGCTTTTGCTGGGCTGAGCATCAGCACACCCGCTGGGCTGAGCGTTATCATAGATCCTGTGCACGCACAGTGCCCCCTTCGCATCTTTCCGACCAGCGACCCGTTTCTACCTGGTTCCGCAGCCACGTCTCAAAATAAAAACGTCAGCGTCAATAAGGCTCAGAGGCCGAGTCCCTGGGTTCAATCTCTATGGCCTCCGCACTAGTTTAATTATTAGTAAGTAACTGATAGATTATTAGTAATTGATCAATAAATTATTAGTAAATAATTATCAAGAAATAATTGGTAAATTAATCACTTGTAAACAATAAATTATCAGTAAATTATTAAGAAGTCATTTATTCCTTAAACAAAATTTTAAGACTTAAAGAAGATTTTTGTAAGATCAGTCAAAACATCCTTATAGTTAGAAGGTAGTACATTTATACAGAAAATAGCTTAATCATTTCAGACACTATAATTCCTTTTTTATATAGATCTACTAAGTAAAATGATATTTACCATTATGCCCAATATCGTCAGCAGCTAAATGTTCCTATATTAGAAATCTGGACTTTGGGAGCTGGAGATTTAGCTCAGTCGTTCCGGCACCTGCCTCGAAAGTTCAATCCTGGTAACCACATACAATGCTGGGCATGGTGACTCACAGCCACCGGCAATCAATACCACACACCACAGTACCGGGTGGTGGTTCACGCCTGTAATCCCAGCACTCGGGAGGCAGAGACAGAGGATTGCTGAGTTCGAGGCTTGCCTGGGCTCCATAGTGAGCTCAGGGTCAGTCTGAACTACAAAGCGAGACCCTGTCTCAAAAACAAAACAAAACAAAACAAGAAAAAGGAAGTCTGGGCTTCAAAAGATTAGCAGTCATCCATGAAAATAACTTTACTTATCCTTACTAAAACAGCCTCTAAAGCTAAGTTGCGGCATTAAAGTTATAAAAGACATTAGTTCCTTTAGTCCTTATTGTGACTGGATATAGATCTTTAAAACCTGCAAGAGCTCAACTGAGTTGCAAAGAGACAGAGAAGACGGACCACTAGCCGGACTTCATGACAGCAGCACCAGCTTGGTTTTCTGACTGCGAATGTGGTGTTTTTTCCACGGATAACAGTACATATTCCCTGCAGCACAAAGTTCAGACCACCGTATGGTCCACCATCAAGAAGCATATGGATGAAAGTGCACAGAACTCAAAGTTAAAACAGCAAATATGCCATTTAGCATCAAAAATCTCCAAACTTCAAAGTAAGAGTTTGTTCACCATTCACAATGTGCCAAATACTGTATGTTTCTATTATTTCAAAATCTAGTAACAGTTTGTAAAGACTTGTCATTCTAATTTTCCAACTGAAAATATGCAGGTCCTGAAGGTTAGATGTTATCCAAGCATGAAGTAGTAGCTCCTGATTTCAATTGTGGTTTATCTTATTAAAAATATGCATACTCTCTCTACTGCTGCAGATGTGAGTGGTACTGGGTAGTTAAAGGTCTGATGTGGATGTTAATGAGAGAATTCAGTATTTTGCTTCCAAAATATTCACTCCCAGTTCATTAAAATGCAGTGTATTTCATGGTATATTTATTGGCTAAATGCAGAAATTTAACTACAGAAACAATTGTTATTCAGTATGTAGTATCGCTTGAACATAAGTAAACATTTGTAGTTCTGTTACCTTTGTTGATAAAAGCAATCTAATCAGGATTAGGGGTATTGTAGCATACAAAATAAGACAATGCATAAACTAGCTTAGTGTGCCTCTCCGAAATACCACAACTCAAACATAATTCTTCATAGTTAAATATGAAAACAAATGGATGAATGATAAACAAATAGATATTGTCCTAGCAGTATAGCTAATCACCACAATCCCGATATATTATGATCTACCAGTCCAAATACTATTCTGAATTCTTCTCCCCAATATTTAATCAGTGTCCTAAATATCGAGAAACAAATCTGTGGGTCAACATGAAATATCATCGTGTGTCACATGTACCTAAGCTGGCAGCTGTTGGGAGTTCTGAGAGGACTCGTGCTAAGGACCGGTCCACACCTGGTGGTCTCCGTGGAACAAGAACAAGGAAGCTCACGCATGTGCCTGTTGCGTTGCTTGATCCCCAACCTTGACCTCTGCTCCGCCATCCGTAATGTATGCCAAAAAGCATGCGCACAAATAGAGACTTTCTTGCCCTGGAACGTGCTCCCTGAGTCACACAGGAGTGTGCCCCACACATGCTACTGGAATCAGCTCTCTATGGCGGGCACTGCCACAGGCCAGAGTCTAAAGCAAAATCACCACCCTGGCACATCACATGCACCCCGTCCCCATCACCAATCCTCAACAATAAATCCAACAATATTGTTTTGCCAGACTCTCAGCTCATCTGTAAGAAGAGCTAGCTGCTAGGTCACTATCGACCACCAACAAACACGGAGACAACCACAGACTAAGATTTTAAAGGGTCCACGAACTGGAACTGATTAGGTGCGGTCCTCATAGCACAGCCCACAGATGAGCAGTGATGCTTCTCATCTCGCACAGGTCTGATGGTCTGGGAGAGGTTGACCTGCCCCTGAGCTCTGGATAAAGCCACAAACACACTACATATCACCCACTTAACGTTTGTACTATCATTTCATTTTCCCATTGATTCATTAAGAAAGTTCTTGAAAATACTTCATGTACTGACCCTATATTCCTACTTTACATCTGAATAACTTTCCAGACAAATTCATCCACTATAATAAAGTATAAGTTAGTTTCAAAAGATTTTGCTAAATTAGCTTCCAGTCAGACAACTTATTGTTATATAAATATTGGTTTTTGCTCATTGGATAAAACATATTTTTAGTACTTTGGATTCATAGTTGTCTTATGAAAATTATAGAAATTTTCCAAGTATCATGCCAGTAAAGTGCATCACAACTATGTTGGTACAACACTAATCCAGGAAAAATTATTTGGAAAATAAACCAAGAAATTGATTGATTAAATAAAACTCAGAACTAATAATATGCACATATATGGTTAGGTTTACCTATTATATTTCCAATTTTATTTTTAAAGTATGTTTATTCACTTTTTTTCAGAGACATAATAAAGGTGTTGTAAGTTAGCATAAAAATTAAAGATTTTTAATATCTTGCACAGCTGGCATTTTTTCGTTTAGTTTTTATGTTCTAACTTTATTATACTGATTCAGCATATAGTCAATGTCTAAGTGCACCAAGGGCTTGGCATTGCAAATAGTTTGAAGACTTAAACAGATATGACTATATATAAAAGTATGTTTTTCTACATTAATCTATACCTATATAGATCACAGATAATTGACTGATATTTATGTAACATTTCATAATTTTTAGAAGAAAATATATAAAAATGACTTCAGATCATGAGAATTTTCTTAAAACATTTACAAAATTAACTATATTAAAATTGTACCTTTAACAAAGAAAAAAGAAACTAAAATGTAAGTACCTGGGTAAAGTATTTCTGGCATATACTTGACAGAGGATTATATCTAGAATTCACAAATAATCATTAAAAATCAATATGATTATAAAAATGACCCAATTAAATAATAAGAACAAAGAATAGGCAAACCACTGATGGGGACAACCAAAGAGCTAATGATAGCTAAAATATGATCATACACAATGCTGTTAACTGGAATGTACAGGAAATCAATAGGAGGCTACCGTCTGGCAACAGATTCAAAAGGCCACGCAGAGAAAACAGGACAAACATGTAAAAACAAGAATAAGAATTTGTAAGAATAGCATATAGAAAATTATAAATCTTCTAGAGAGCAATTAGAAAAATTCAGCTGCAGTTAAAGAAGCCATATAACAGTCTCCTAAATGACTAAATAACCAACAGCCCTTATAATCAGAACACGGACCTGATTGAAGAGGGCATAGCAAGATGACTTCATACAATGAATCACTACATTGTTTGAAATACTTTGGAGATTACATAATAACCAGGGAATGTTTATATTGTAGTTGAGAACAGAATAATAGAATTTACCCAACAGCTGAATATTGGAATTCTGCTCAGTATTTAAATGAGTATGTACCTTTGGTGTGGATAAATCCCCCAAATTTCAGGTGACTTAAAAGTGGTCCAAAGACACATACAGGAGGACACTGCTTATATTTTGTAGACAGGCCAGTGAATTGTCACCCTGCTCTAGGCATGTAAGTAACACCGAAGAAACGCAAGCAAGGACATACTCCTGGCAGCATGAAGGCTTCACCTTGGGCAGCAGTGAGCTTGTGAGGGGAAAGGGTGTTGGAGGCGGCTTTGACTGATGCACGCAGACTCATCTCTTTTTAAATACAAGATAGCATGCGACTGTTGGCCACATTATTCTGTTTTCTTTCTGCATACTCAAACATTTGCTATGAAAATTGCACTTCCGCATCTGACTAGACTCAGCGTTACACTGCACATTTAAGCCGGGCACGCTGAGGCCTCCTGCCCGGCCAGCTGCCCCTCCCGCTGAGAGAGGAATCGCAGAGGTGAGAGGCCGGGCTGGGAGCTTCAGCGGGTGCCGTGAGGACAAGGAAGAGCTTTCCACGTCCACCTGTAGGCCGTCCTCCTCGTGGGGGAGGGACCGTGGACACCCACAGCCGCGTCGCTGTGGCGGTGGAGATCAGACCCCGAGTTTGCAGCCACTGTGTGGGGAGAAATCCCACTGTTGGGCTATTTCACTAAAACGTGCAAGACTGACTGCGATGCACACTCAGCTCTGAAGTGCTAGTGAATCAGGACAGACATGTCAGGAAATCTGAAAATAGCCCTTTTCACAGTCACCCAGAGGAGAGTTTATGCCAGTGATTATCGGTAAAGTGTTCAAATGTCAGACTCCGATGAGTCTCAGAAGCCTTTTGTAGGAGAGACGGAGAGACCTGGAAAAGCAGTGCGCCCAGGTGAACTTTCCCGAGTAGTAGCTCTGTCGCATGGAGCAGGAACACACGACCTGTGTGTTCTATCGCCACTCACTTTTTAAAACTTCTGGAAGAGAGTATTGATTCAGACAGGGCTCAGTCTGTACACGTGTGTATTTAGAACTGCAGAGAGCAAGTATATACTTAGAGAAGATCATTACTTCTGCATATCTGGAATTCAGCCCACAGACAGAGAAATTCAATAATACAAACGTACACATTATCTATATTAACTATCTACCAACCTACCTAGTTATCTTAGTCAAATAGGTCACATTTCTTCCTTAGAAAAGAACTCAATTCAAAATATGGCAGAAATCAGTCATTTTTATTCCCTCCAGTAATACATTAAAAAATACCCTTAGGGCCGGAGATTTAGCTCAGTCGTTCCACTGTCTGTCTCACAAGCGCAAGGTCCTGAGCTCGATCCCGGTAACCATCCATATACAATGCTGGGCATGGTGACTCATGCCAACCAGCAATCAGTACCACACACCACAGTGCCGGGCGTGGTGGCTCATGCCTGTCATCCCAGCACTCGGGAGGCAGATGCAGGAGGATTGCTGAGTTTGAGGCTTGCCTGGGCTACAGAGTGAGCTCAGGGACAGCCTGAACCGCAAAGTGAGACCCTGTCTCAAAAAAATCAATCAATCAATCAATCAATCAATCAGTCAATCAATCAGGTAAATTGCAAAACTGCTAGTTCTTAAGGAGAGGGAAATTACAAGTGGAATTTTAGGTTCACTTCAGTTTTCTCTCCTGAATGAACCTGTACTATACCTGTCATGAAGTTCAACGTCTGATCTCTTGGAAAGGCCCAAGAAGCCGTGCAGGGCCCGTGCCCCGCTCCGCCACAGCGCGCGCCGGCGGCATGGTCTTCGGATCGCCTGCTCGTACAGGGTCTGCTCACTTCCGCGGGCTGTATTAGTCCGCAAGACTGGGAGATTTTATCCAGAATTGTTAAGGCGATTCTGCCAAATGCTACCGAGTAGCTATTATTGCACTTTTCTTACAATTTCTTTCCCTCTTTTTTCCTCTCCCTCTCTTCCTTTCTCTTATTCTGGGGATTGAACCCAGAGGACACTGAGCTATATTTTCAGCCATTTTTTGTCTGTTTTATCATCACTTTTGTTGTACTGGTTTTGGTTTTTTTAAAGTTAATTTTACTAGTATACTTTCACCGTATGTATGATCACGTTCATCAGAGTTCGTGCCTGCCCATAGTATATCTTGATCCTTTTTCCCCAGCCCAGTGCTTTCCTTCAGCCCTTCTTCCCTCCCTGATTTACAAAGCTGTTTCCATCCTTCCCTTCTGTTCTCTTTTTTCTTTCCCCTTCCTTCCTTTACCCTCTACTGTTCCCCTTCTCATTTGAATATTTTCTTCCTGTCTCCCAATATCTATTGGACATTTTTGTCCTCATTTGCCCTTTCAGTTTCACACATCACAGAAATAACACCGTACATGTCATTATAATATATACTATATATACATATATATAAATAATATCATATATATCTATATTTTTTGAGACAGGATTTTGCTAAATTGCTCAGGCTGGCCTTGAATTTGTGATCATCCTGCCTCAGCCTCCCAGAGGGCTTGGATTAAAGATGTGGACCAATATGCTGGGTTTACAATTTTCATTTTGAAATAAAAATTGACTCAGGTTCTTTCTGGAGTACGGCATGCTAAAGCGAGCCTGTCTCGCCCATCTTGAAATCCCAGTACATGTACCCTAACTAGACTGCAGCACCTAAAGCGGGGCTGACTGAGAAAGAGCTGCAGCTATAGAGTATTTCTGCAGGACCCAGCGACTTCTCCACCACTGTTTCTTCTTGATTTGCCAGCCATCGCCTGTATTAACTATCTGGCTAGTTCTCTTAACTTTTGCTATTTTATTAGTGCCATTATGAAATTTATAATACATTCTCAACGATCTGTTTATACCCTCATAAACTGGCATTTTAAACACAAGTGAAGACGAGAAAAAAGAGCTTACAGTACAGCATTTGCCCGTGTCTACACTGCAAACCCTCTCACTGTGGCCGAGTCAGTCCAACCCCAGGATGCTGAAGTTCCAGCTGAGATGGAATGTGCCCGACATCTTAATAATGACACTGGGCTGAACAAATTCTGCCTTCAGTCTGTGTTTATTCTTATAGTAAATCAAAATAGTCAAGGGCTTTTCTGTTAGGTCCCAATACTTTGATTTAAGACAGATGATGGATCATCTCTAACATAATGAAAGGCCTTAAGCAACAACAGGTAGCACTGAAACTATGAAACGACAGAAAAATACTTTAACAAATAAGTACCTTATTTAGAATAAAGTGAAAGATGATGAAAAACAAGGTTCATTGCAAAGAATACTGCCCGAAGTTCAGTGGCTACATAGGGAGTGACTCTGGTGGACAGCAATGACTTTATCATTTGACTGATAATTGAAAATCATCATTCTAGATTTTGAGAACCCAGCTATACGGCTGCACTGAAAAAAATGATGAAATCTCTTGTGCTGGTGACAATGGTGAGGATCACTGTTTGAAACGCTTATCACGTAGTGCGGTGAAGAGTCCCAGAGTAAGCAGCGCCGAGTGCTGGGGCTGACAGACCTTCCTCCCACTGGTCCCAGCAGGCTCTGAGGCGCTGCGCACAGCGCTGTCTCCCCTGGACGTGGTTCTGCGGCCCTGGACCAGCAGCGCCTGCGCCGCCTGTGCAGACTGCGGTCCCGGCTGGGTCCCAGAGACGCCGTTTTCAGAACAGGGGCCAGATGCCACCCGACTTTAGCTCGCACTGACTCTTGAATCTTTTAGCCTGAGTGCAATACGCTTTGTATTTATGGAACATTAATCCAGATAAATCCACACAGCATTTTAATAAAACTGCCCCAGTTTGTAAAACCTTGACTAATTACGGATTTTGCAAGCAACATTCCTGTAGCTCACCAACTACCAAAAGGACAATGCAATTTAAGAGAAAATGAACGTGCTCGCAGATACATCTTCTCTGTGCTGCTATAGCAAAACTTCACAATTAGCCATTAGCACAGAAGCGCACTGATGCAGCAACCAGGAGAACATTGTTACGTTATATTGAGACAAATTTAATCAAGTATATTCAGTGTGCTTTCCTTTGAAAATGGGTGCTCTTACCTTCCACGAGCTTCCCTGTCTGCTCCGCGCTTCCCCCAGGAAGGATCTTGGCAATGTAGGCTCCAATCTCTCCATTATGTCCAGGGATTTCTTTACCACCCACAATCCTAATTCCTAGACCATTACCTGCAGTGAAAAGGCAGCAGGTCATCAGGAGTAAGAAGGGACGGCAGTTATTACAGTTTTAGAAGACAGACAAAGTGGATCCGGGGTTTGGGAGCCAGACACAACATCAATCTATATCTGGACATAGACGACAAAAGCACATTTCTGATTTCCATTACAGGTGACATGAAGGAGAATTTTCTGAAAGTCTCACACAGACTATAATTATCCAGCTGCATTAAATACATTTTTGAGTTCATCTATGTGTAGGCATATACTAAGGCATTACCAACTTTTAACCAAATACATTATAAGTTTGTATTAAAGGCTGTTCACAGAGTAAGAAAGTGCTGTCTCAGTCAAGACACTTGGAAGACTGCGGGGTAGGTGTGAAACCACGACTGTGGTCTAAGAACTACTGTTCACGCTTCCACTTTAATTCGACTGTCTCTCTAGGGCACAACCGAGTCATTCTTCATTAAGAAGCACCTCAGTGGGCTATTCCGTGCTCCACGGATTACTCTATACTCGGCCACATGGAAAGAAGACAGAATAAGTACTATGAGAAATCTAAGTGATACAGATTTGAACTGTTTATATTTTAAGACTGTACTCTGTTCTAGTGTCATATATTTTCGAGACAAATATAAAGGGCATTTTAATATAACAAGTTTTAAAAGAAAGCAATTCTTCATCTTTAAAATATGATTGCTTTACACTGAAATCTGTTGAAGTTTATTCCAGTGATTAAAATGCCACTTTCAAAGTCTTCAGAATCCCCTAATTTTAAGAGGTTGTGTATTTCTGAATCCTGTCCCCCACTTTGTTTTCAAAATTAATTCTGGTAGCAACGTCCACACAGCTTAAGCATTCAGCAAAAGGTAGCAGCTGGTGGAGCCTCTCTGTCATGTGTGAACCGATGCTGCTCTCGGGTGAAATCCGGTCTCTTCTGTCCTGGATGCAGTGATCATCCCAAAGGAATTTCTCCCTTCCTCCTCTGTCCCTCAGCTGTGTCTCTATTATTTTCCTCATCTTTCCATCTCTGTCCTTGCCCCTTGGTCCCCTCTTTCTATTTTTGGAAATGGTTAAGTATTTTGAAGAGAAACAAATTGACTGTGCTTCGAAAGGCTGGTTGTTAGGCATTCGCAGTGAGACGGGCGCCGCCCTCCTAGCCTCCTGTGTCAAGGCTCAACATCACTGTTTTCGGCAAAAATCAATTATCTCCACTAAAGGGAGCGAGACCTTACCCAGTTTGAGTAGTAAGGACAACTGAGTCTCAGACACTAGACTCGGAGGCGTCACAGGACCCAGGACTGACCCCTTCCTTCGCCTCTCTGGACTCAACTCTGCTTCCTGCACGCTGCGCGCATGTGCACGTCGACCCTGGCTCCCGGCCTCACCGCGCAGCGGCGCAGTGGGACATGGGAACAGCCCTGTCACGGAGAGTGCAAGCGCCTTTCTTAAAAAGAAACATGCAACGCACGTGGGGGGAAAGAACGTCTGTAGAAAACAGAAGTCCAATGGCTAATTATAAGCACTGGATGATATGGTATGTGATTAGCTTGCTGAAATCACATTTAAAGCAGGCCATGCAAAAAACAGATATGGGTATATAGGGAAAATCTTTACATTTCAATTTATTTTTCAGTTTAAATAGATTTAAATTCTACATATTTATGAATTTCTCACATTAACATTTTGGTATTTTAGAATATTTCAAAGAATCTTTTTATTTTCATCATTAAAATAATGCACAAAAATATTATATGATTATAATTAGACCATTAGGTTTGGACACAAACTATTGTTTAATTTCAATAGTAATATAGGCTACATCTAAGCATCAAAGAAAAGCAAGTTCATATTGGTAAATATGCTATGTCTTATGAATAGTGGCCTTTAAATCAATTTATAACTCATAATAAAGTTATCACATACACCAAATATATTGCATAGTTTATTCCCTTAGTTGGGTGAAAGAGAAGATTATCTGTATAAATTTTAACTCTTATAATGCACCATGGATAATGCAAGTCCCCAAAGAATAGTTCAATTAAATCTATTTTATGTAAACGTTAATTATGTTCTGAAGGCTATAAAAGTTTACTTTAATATTACTTTACTTATTAATTTCTACTACAAATTCTTAATATAAATAGCAAAATAAGCCAAATACTATTGAAAATCCATAGTAATTTCCCCATTGGGTCCTATGAAATTTAAAATTTTTGCATTACTTTGGACATGAAGGCTTACAGAATATTTAACTGTTTTCCTTAATTTCAGTGTTTTTTTCTTATCACAAGACAGCCTTCAGTGGGACAGGAGCATCCATATCAATTGCCCAGTCAGTTCGTCCTTGGCAGCGTCCAGGGGTGGCACGTGGCCGCACTCCTGCCAGCGCCAGCCCAAGGGTGGGGCTGAGAAGTTAGACACTGCGCTGCTGGCGTGTGTTGGCTTTTGTTCCCAGCTACTGCTATGCTGCACCTGCCCCTTCTTTTCAAGGGAGTGTCCACATACATGACATTTTTATCCATTGAACTATTTGGAGGACATTTCATATCCTATTTTTATGAAAAGTTCCTACTTCTTAATGTAATGCACACAATAGTAAGATAAAATACAACATAGGAATCAAAGATAATATTAAAGAACACCCACCCCAATGACTGATGAGGAGAATTCAAGTTGGATGGCTTGAACATGAGCATAAAGAAGACAAGTCAGAACCCACAGGAGAGGATGGAGGTGTTCTGGCTTTGTGGAATAGTTTTTTTGTTTTGTTTTCTTGACACAGGGTCTCGCTTTGTAGTTCAGGCTGGCCCTGAGCTCACTATGGAGCCCAGGTAAGCCTTGAACTCAACAATCCTCCTGCCACTGCCTCCCGAGTGCTGGGATGACAGGCGTGAGCCACCACGCCCGGCACTGTGGTGTGTGGTACTGATTGCTGGTAGGCATGAGCCACCATGCCCAGCGTTGTAGGTGTTGACCAGAGATCAAACTCAGGACCTTGCGCTTGCCAGGCAGGCGACTGCTGAGCTAAATCTCTGGCCCCTGTGGAACAGTTTTTAAATGACAAAATATCGGAATAGTTTTACCTAAATATGAATTTCTTCTCTTGACAGACTTCAGAAATATTTCTCAGTACACATTTCAGAGGATTGCCATATTCATAAACACATCATTTATGTAGTGACTGAATATTTTCTTTTGTCCTGATTTTACCAAGGACAATTGCAAAATTAGAATCACAAAAACTAAATCTTTGCCTCTATGAGAGACAATTACATATAAACTTGCTCCATTTATCCCTATTTGGGGTCTAAGAAATGACTGCTTGATATGAAATGAGATGTTATGATAATAGAAATTTCTCTGCTGGATTTAGATGTTAAACCCATTGATGGAAGGCTAGGACCAGGAGTGGGGTCACTCACTGTGTGTGTTAAGCTATTTTACTGGAAAAGGCTTAGTAACCTTTTAATGCCGATGGCAATGAAGTAACTTCAGTCTATGTTACTTTAAAGGTACGGTGTACTTTCCAAAAGATATGTCAGTTTTACTTATAAAAACACAAGAAGGAAGGAAAACACTAATATAATTCAAACCTTAGTACTAAGTCTTCCTTTTGTACTTCCAAAATTAATATGAGATTGTGGCAGATACCCTTTAACACCGTCATCAAAGGGTCACTTCCTGTATCATCCATCCTCTTTTAATGTGAGCAGAACTTGTGGCTTCTAATCAATAAAGTCTGGCAAAACTTATGGGTGTCAGTAGCTCGGTAATGACAGACTTTGCCTGGGCAGACAAATGATTCTCCTGCTGGCCTTCAGGAAGCAGAGCAACAAGTGTCCCCAGCAGAGGAGGCCACATGGCAAGATGATGAATGAGGACTCCAGACATGGAGGGCAGTGCCCAGCTGAGAGCCAGACGGAATGTGGGGAACTGTCCTGAGACTGCAGAAACCAGATTCCAGCAGCAGCAGTGTGAACTTGTAGGAGAAACACTAAGGCAGGAACGCTAAGCCAGGCTAAGGTGCAGACTGCAGAGCTGTTGGGTCCGACTGTGGCTCGCAGGGTGATGATCGCCCTTCACAGCTCTAAGATACAGTACTCAACACCAACTTAAGGGAAGATGGTTTAATTTGGCTCAAGTTTCAGGGGATCCATTCATGGTCATTTAGGCCCAGTACAGGAACATTCATGGCAGAAAGGTGTGCAGGAGTCAAGCTGGCCACTGATAGCAGTCAGGAATCAGAGCAAGGGGAAGGAGGAGGGGTCAAGATGCGTAGAAAGTAAGGTCACACCTGCAAGATCCACAACCACAGCCAGAAAGCCATAGGTCATTTCCTAATTGAGTCAAACAGACCTATCATAAGTTAATGTCAACAACCCAACCCTTGCCACCTTGACAACCAGACACATCTAAAATGTCCTTGTTCTCTTGATACAGCAAGAGAAAGTCTGTCGCTCTGCACATCATGACACAAATGCACAAACTGGAAACTCACTCGTTCCTCCCCAAACTATCAGTAGTATCAGATGGTCTCAACAATCTAAATCAAAGCCTATTCTGAGACACAAAGCTAATTCCTAGCTGGAAACCTTTGTAAAAACAGAATTTAAGAAACACTTCATATACCCAAAGGACAACGGCAGAGGGTAAACACTCCTATGCCAAAGAGGAGAAAAACAGGGTACAAAACAGCAGGATCAGAGCAAGACTAAAGTCCAAAAGAACAACAAGGTCTGTGGTGCCATGTCCAGTACCCGAAGCACACAGCGGTAAGATGTGAGTCTTGGAGAATGTGGGCAGCTCACCCTGGCGCCTCCCAGGAGCATCCACACGGCCTCACTCCTGCAAAGGGCCCGCAGAACTGCTTTCCCAGGCAGATCTTCCCTATTTCCAGCACCTTCAACTTTCTCAAGTCTCCACTGAATTTTTGGCTTCATTTCCACAGATGGACACACCACCCTCTCATGGCCTCTTGCTTTGAGTCCAGACTTCCCTTTGAAATACTGGCAGGAACATTCCTGATCCTACAACTCTTGCACTGTTCATGGAGGAAAACCCAGCACCATCTGGATGATGCCCGAGTATGCCAGGAGTGACAGCATTACCTTGCATTCCTTGGGCCACTGCTGTGGTGGCTCAGAACAGACGACTGAACACAGTGGGATGAAATGCAGAAGCCAGTTCCTTAGGTGACCCTGCTTCAGCCAGTGGTTCAAGGGCTGTATTCTCAAATGAAAAGTTGATATTTTACAGATGTTTTGAGCCCATGATGCATGAAGTCTTGGTGATTTCTGAGATGTTCTCAGGAATCTTTCTTCTTGTCCCTATGCAAAATACTTGACTTCTTTCTAACTGTACTAATCTCTTTAGCAATGACACCTCTTTGGCTCTAACTTTATATGTGATTCCTTTTAAATCAAACTTTAAGTTTTTCCAAGTTTTTACCTTTTTGCTCTGATTCTCACTATAATCCTGGTTAAAACTATCAGCAGTACTCATGACATAGCCTGAACATTGGGCTGCCTTGAAACTTCTTCTACCCGATCAGTTAGTCCACAACTCTAGTTTCATTCTCCTGAAAAGTTTCAGAACATGGGCAAAATGTACATAATCTTTCTTTGCCAGAATGTTACATACATTGTCACAAGTCTAACCATCAGTTGAAGGCCATGTTCTCAGCTGAGATCTCCAGAGTCTGGTCTTTACCATGCAAAATCCCATCAGCATTCTGATCACCAATCAAATCACCCAGTAGGTTTGGCTTACAGCATTTTATACCTTCTCTAGAAAATTCTTTAAAGGTTTCCAAACTCTTCCTGCAAACCAGACACAAAGAATTCTAAACCACACGGTCAGGTAGTTACAGCAACAACCTACTTTTCAGGTACCAGTTTTCCCACTAGTTGGCAAAATACAGAACTTACACAACTTAAGGAAGAGAGGCTTAATTTGACTCAAGGTCCATGTTTTGCTGGCTCTAAGGCAGGACCATCATTGCGGAAGGGCAGAACAGAGTAACACTGCTTATGTCATGGCAGCCAGGAGTAAGAGGACAGGAGCAGTGCCAGGCCAGGAACCACATGCAGCATCCAAGTCACACCTCCATGCCTCACTCAGGGACCCTGCATACTTTGGAACCCCCCAAGGGTTTCTTTTGTCTTCAAGTTGATATATCAAATTTGATGGTCACACTTAGTTAAGTCTGGATTCTTGACCTGATGGAAACTACGAAATACTGAATATGCTTGTCTGAACCACTGATTTTGTTAAGCAGTGATAGAAAACTAATACAAGCATTATAGTTACATTCTGAGACTTCTCTGTACACAATATCTGTGAACATTACTTTTGTAGCAAAACTTGCAGAATAAATATTTTAAGTTTAAAGTAATAATAGCACTGGGTAGTGACAGAGAGTATGGATAAAAAGGAAAACAGACATGTATATTTTGTTCTCTTCTTAAAAAATATCTTTATGGGGCCAGAGGGTTAGCTCAGTGGTTCCGGCGCTTGCCTCACAAGCACAAGGTCCTGAGTTCGATCCCTGGAAACCACATATAATGCTGGGCATGGAGACACGCCCACCAACAATCAACACCGCATACCACAATGCCGGACGTGGTGGCTCACGCCTGTCATCCCAGCACTCGGGAGGCAGAGACAAGAGGATTGCTGAGTTCGCGGCGGCTTGCCTGGGCACCGTAGTGAGCTCAGGGCCAGCCTGAACTACAAAGTGAGACCCTGTCTCAAAAGAAAAAAAAAAAAATCTTTATGATGTCATTACCTTATGAGACTTTAACAGAATAAGGAGGTTTTAGAGACCCTTTCTATTTTGCACACAAAAGAGCTCAGGAGAACACAGTGAATTTGCCAGTGAGCTTCAGTAGGTCCCCCTCCCCCCAGGGGTGACACAGACTGTGTGCCCTGTGTCGGGGGAGTGCCAGGCTGCCTGGTGGGGAGTCACAGAACCAGTGTGACAGAGGCACAGCCCAGGCCCCTCCTTCCAATCTGCGGTGGCGAACGAGGTGACACGGCAGACAGAGCAGTTGCCATCAGGCCCTTCTCAGGAGAAACACCGGAGAGCAGAGACCCTCTGGCCAGCGGCCCATGAGTCACACTGCATTATCCAGACTGGCGCCGTAACTGTGCCACGGGTAACAGCCTGAGTTCTACTTTTATTTTTATTTTTAGACAGGGTCTCGCTTTATAGTTCAGGCTGGCTCTGAGCTCACTGTGTAGCCCAGGCTAGCCTTGAACTCAGCAGTCCTCCTGCTTCTGCCTCCCGAGTACTAGGATGACGGGCATGAGCCACCACACCTGGCCTGATTTCTATTTTTCCTGTCGCTGTGCATATTTTCATTACTACATACTCCTATCATTTTCTTATATTGCCAAGATAGAGTAATAGATTTTTGTATTAAAGCTTTTAGCATTATAATACGAGCACAAATGGCACTTTTATGCTGAAGTGAATAACTAATTGGATAATAAAATATTAATATTATAAAAATAATAAAACATAACTATCTTGATATAAATTCTATAAGGAATAATGTACACACAAGACTGGTAACACAGTAACTAGTAGTACCCACGATTTTTAAGGTGAGTTAAGAAACGGATTGATAGAGAAAGTTTTAAATACACTGAGTCACTTTAGGGATATAAATAAAATCCAGGTGTCCAGATTATTTTTATACTACAAGCAGAAACTGTTCTCACCAAAAAAGAATCTGCTAATGTGAGGAAGGAGTCTGAAATAGTTCAACAGCTTCTCCCTACCCTTAGGGATATTTCTCCACTAAAAAATTACTTAGTATGACTATTTTTGCTTATTTTCATTACTCTAACAGTTACTGAAACTCTTTGGGATGGAAAAGAGATGGGGCAAATGGTGTTAAGTAACTAGTTAAAAAAGTTCAAGCATTTCAATAAATTATTCTTTAAACAAAAATTGAGCTGTTTATTTTTTATCTAATCTCTATTACATCAGATTCACTGACCTCTTAATTGTCGAAACATCTCAAAATATATGACTCTGAACAGATGGGTCTTCCTCTACTTGCACTTTGCACCAAGATTTTTACTTTACGAGGTAACCTCAGTTTCAGCGCTCTGCATTGTGCACGTGTGTCACAGCCTTGATTATGATCTGCTGACATCGTTTTATGTTTAACACATTATCTGGATTTTCTCAGTTTCTTCAGTGTCATGTTTATGGTTTGAAGGAAATAGTAATTAATATTTTCCTGTGTGAAACACAATTCTGTAATGTGTTTGCAGTTACCTTTTTAACCATCTTTACTCTGATTCCGTGACATTACTCTGAGATGCTATGCCTATCACTTCTAGGACTGACCATTTGAGACTATGTGAAGTTACAAACTTATCATAGTTGCCCAGCATATAAAAAAGCTAAGAGTAGAAATCATGTTTTTGATTCCCATCTTCTTTTCTTTCCTCTCTATCCCTCTTCCTTCC